>PVJC01007813.1:0-50305 GCA_004026665.1 Murina feae
CCTCAGATGCGGCTGGGGGCAGGTCCCCAGTGGTCACACACACACACTCATACACACACAAGGTGCCTGGCAGACTGGGGCCATCATAGGACATCCACTGAGGGGTCCCAGACTGTCAGAGGGCACAGGCCGGGCTGAAGGACTCCCTCCACCCCGAGTGCACAAATTTTTGTGCACCGGGCCCCTAGTTTATATATAACATTTGTTGTCTCATACATTTTCCTTGGAAATGAAGTGGCTGCTTGGAGGCCTAAGACGATGACATGGCATATACCATTTTGATGGGTGAGTGCAATGTGGGTCCTGTTGGAGGAGGGGACTCACTCTGCCTTTGCCTTAATAGATCTCAGTTGCTGAGGGGACAGCCTCCTGCTCGAGAGTTCTGCTCTCAAACACACTCACACACACACACACACACACACACACCACAACACAGAAATTATCTGAAATAATATTTTGCTGGAAGTTTAAAGAAATAAAGTTCTAGTAGGAGCCCATCTTCAACCGACCTCCAGCGAAACTATTCTGGGTGTGTAGCTATTAATTGTCGTGTGTTGACGGATGGTCTGGAGTACCTGGGAAGCAGCCCTTAGGTGCCCCCCAGTGGCTGGGCAGTGCAAACACAAGACTTCTTGATCTGAGAAGTTCTTGCTCAGATAAGCAATTTGGATTTTAACAACGTAGAAATAGTTGTTAAATATCTTATTTGTAAGAAATATATGACGAACCATACATTAAAGTTGCAAACTGCAGAACATAGTTGAGTGAGGTTGGATAAATGCATCGCAGGCTGTGACGAGGCTGTCCCAAACCGGTCACTGAGATTGGCCCTGACACAGGCCTTGAACTGGAATCCAGTGTCTAAAAGCGAAAGCCAGCACTTCATGCCAGTCTGCGTGGTTCTGTATTGTCACACGCCCATGTGTAAGTCAGTGAGAGATGTTGCCACATGCTTCTTCTTTACCAAGTGATCAGCCCACAGTACTTCCACACAGAAGGCAGCAGATTCAGTAAGATTAAGAAGTGACATCCAGGGTTCCCATATAACAATCTTTACATCTGAAATCAAAATCACATTTGTACCTACACTGGGAGCAGTTCTGTTTCATACTCACGAAATGGGATACACTTTAGGTCTTCATCATAGAATCGAAGGAAGTGACATGGGTTGAAATTTTAAACTGTGACTTAACTGAGACAATTCTCGTTGGGAATCACAGCCAAGAGAAAAGGTAGCTGTGATTCACTTGAAAATACATGGACCTTGTTGGGTTTTGATAACAGAGAAGGATCTTCATTAAAAATAGGATTTTACAATGTGTGATTATTGCAAAATTATAATGAATGTGACAGGAAGCCATAGATTTGGTTTTTAAATGGAGGTACCAGTTAAAAAGAGATGAAAGCAATAAGTCTGGATGTCCTCGTTTGAATTGAATTCGCTCTTGCCTTGGTGCCTGGACTGTTTCCCACACAGTCTGCAGCGGGCCGGAAATGTTGGGAAATCAGAATCTGTTCAAATCATACCCTTATTCTGTCTGAACAGAAAGTGAACAAATCCGTCTTGTCTCCAAGGAGAGGCTAGATCGTGACAGGGCATTGCAGGGTCAGCAGGGTTAGCGGTGTCAGCTGCAGAAAGAGGAAGCTGGGTCTTGGCGGCCTCATGACGAGAAGTGGGAGCTGTGGCAGGAGCAGCAGGGACCGTGGTGTCTGGAGAGGGCCTGTCGCAGTGGAAGTCGTGGCCATGCTGAGCCCACAGGCCAGGAACCAGGATTCTACGTGGAAATAAAAATATATGCCCACACAAGTCTTATACACCAATGCCCCCAGCAACTTTATGTAATAGACCTAAATGGAAATAGCCCAGAAACTGAAACCAACCCAGATGACCACCTGTAGGTGGCAAGCAGAATGCTATTCACCAATAAAAAAGAGTGCACATAGCTGTTTGGAAAATCTCAAAACTATTATGCTGACTGACACACCCTCTTGCCCCAACAAAAAATTACATGTTATGTAAATTTTAGTTCACATAAAACTCTAGAACATGCAAACTAATTTATAATGAACTAAAGACATCAGTGGTTGCTTGGGGATGGGGAGAAGGAGGGCTAGTTTGCAAAGTGGCACAAGAACTTTTTGGGGTGATGGAAATTTGGGGTAAGTTGCTGGTTTTGCAGATATGGTCATATGTCAAAACACATCGCATTGTGCACGTTAAATATGTGCAGTGGACTGTAAAAAATGCTAAATGAAAAACCTCCCTAAAAGAGAACAGGGCCACCCTGACCGGTTTGGCTCAGTGGATAGAGCGTCGGCCTGGGGACTGAAGGGTCCCAGGTTCGATTCCAATCAAGGGCATGTACCTGGGTTGCGGGCACATCCCCAGTAGGGGGCGTGCAAGAGGCAGCTGATTAATGTTTCTCTTCCATCAATGTTTCTGGCTTTCTGTCCCTCTCCCTTCCTCTCTGTAAAAAATCAATAAAATATATTTTTTAAAAAAAGAGAACAGGGACTGTGAGACACTAAATGCCCAATAAATGCTAGTTGATAATAACAGTAACAATAATATGAGGGGGGCACTATTATCATCTGTTTCCCAGATGAGGAAACAAGCCCATATAGGTTACGTAACTCGCCAAGGTCACACAGCCAGCTAGGACCTGAGTCCCACAGTGAGAAAGAGTGTAAAGGCAGAGCTAGAAGAATGTGTTGGCCCAGAAAGAGGATCATAAGGGACAGTGTGCCAGGGAGGCAAGTCCAGAACAGAGAAGAGCGGGTATGGGAAGAGCTTCCACTGAGGACATTTTGTGGTCCTTCTTTAAGTACAAGAACTTGCCTTTTCTCGTTCAGTTTTAACTCATGTATTATAAAATCCACCCATTTAAAGTGTACACTTCAGTGGTTTTTAGTATGTTCATAGGGTTGTGCAACCATCACCACATTCTAATTCTGTAACCTTTTGGGCACCCCTGAAGGGCACCCAAAAAAGAAACACTGTACTTGCCCTGGCTGGTTTGGCTCAGTGGATAGAGCGTCGGCCTGTGGACTGAAGGGTCCCAGGTTTGATTCCAGTCAGGGGCACATGCCCAGGTTGCAGGCTTGATCCCCAGTGGGGGACGTGCAGGAGGCAGCCAATCAACGATTCTCTCTCATCATTGATGTTTCTCTCTCTCTCTTCTTCTCTGAAATCAATAACAAAATATATTTTTAAAAAAGAAGCACTATACCTAACAGCTGTAACTCTTCATCTTCCCCCTCTCACCCTCCCAGTTTCCCTGCTCAATCAACCCCCAAGCCCTAGGAAATGAGGACTCAATTTTTTGTCTCTATAGATTTGCCTCTTTTGGACATTTCGTATAAATGAGATCATATCTGTGACCTTTTGTGTCTGGCATCTTTCACCTGGTGTAATGTTCTCAAGGTTCATCCATGTTATCACTTATATTAGTACTTCATTCCTCTTTATGGCTGGATAGTATCCAATTGCATGGATATACCACATTTGTTTATCCAATCATCACTTGATGGATACTGGGCTGTTTCTATCTTTTGACTGTTATAATAGTGTTGCTATTCTCAATAAGTTTTATTTAAACAACTGATGGTTGTTTTACCTGGTAAAGAGAGAGGCAGGTACCAATCCCGTGATTGGTACAAATACCGTACCAGCAGAAGGCTCTTTATATATTTGTAGGCCTTTTGGTTTATTTTGAATTTAACAAGAGATGTGGGAACTCTTGAAATACTTTCCAGTGAGGTAAAGAAGTTGGACTTAGGCTACGGGCACCAATAATTCTGTTTCCTAGTGCTAGTGTTTAGGACAATTATTTGCGAAATAACTGGTAACGTTCACTGAGCACTTCCTATCAGCTTGGTACTTTCTTTGCGATTGGCATATAGTCCCCAGTATAATCTTTCCACTAAATATGGTTGTTATCTTTATTAGAGAAGAGGCTTCTCAGGCCCAAAGGGGTCGTTTGTAGCACACTGGTGGTGTGTGGCTATGTCTCTGACCCATCTCCGAGTTCTCCCACAGCTGTGGGCGGACAGCTTCTCGTTTTAACCATCAGGCCTCCGTGCTTCTCAGCCTGAGGTTTCTCAGGAGCCATTGGGCTCTCACTCAGACTGCTGGAGGGGCCCCTTGGCAGTGCTAGGGATCTAATGACCCCAGGGCAACCCTGAACTAATGAGAGAGATAAGTACTTTCCCCCTTTCCTCCCAGATGTTCTACATCAGGAGTCAGCAACTTTTCCTCTTAAGATTCAGATAGTAAACATTTTCAACTTTGCAGGTCATACGGTCGTCTCTGTTGCAACTATTCAATTAAGCGAGTGAGCCTGGCTGTGTGCCAATAAAACTTTATAAAAAAAAAAAAAAAGCCAGTGGGTTGGATTTGACCTTAACAGCTGTGGTCTACTGACCCCTATTCTCCATGATTCCTCGGAAAGTTCCCCAAGGGAGTGAACCCCAGTTGCCCTCAGAGGTAGTCCTTTTATTGCCACACCCTTCTTGGTTTTTCTTTCTTTCCTGTGATGTTGTTGGCACATCCTCACTTGAGTTTCCTGGGATCTCTAACCTGACAAACTCCCCACTCCCAATTCCTTTTCTTGGGACCTGTTTTTGGGAGAACCAAACCGAGAAGCCAGGACAATGCTATTTAACACTATATTATGACTGGCTGATGACTTGATGAGGTCATGGCTTGGTGTGATTCTGCTGTTCTGTGCCTCATCTTCTCCATCTATAAAATGGGTATTAATGATCACTGAACCTACCACAAAGTGTTGTCATGAGCATTTTATGTTAAACTTTGTAAAAGGGTAGTGTGCCTAATACACAGTATGTTGATATTTGCATGGTTGATCTTTTTTCCTCCATTCATAGAAAAGTGCCTTAATGCCTTTATTTGCAGAAAAACTTCATAATGAATTGATGATTTTTGTTATTTATCGTAACAAATATAAATGGCTGACCAATACTGGACATTTCCCCCAAGTTTGAACCTTGATTTGAAATTTTGTTGTCTTTAATAGTTAAACAGCACAAAGCACAAAGATTTCAGATCTTTTAGAGCTATTTACTAAAATATTTATAAATGAGATACCATGTTGAGGATTGTCTTTAAAATAATCTGGGACACAGGTGGGTGTAGACATAAATGAAACAAAATTGATCCTGAGTTAACAGTTGTCAAAGTTGGGTGATGGAACCTAGGAGTTCATTGTAATATTTTCTCTACTTTTCTATTTGTTTAAAATTTTCCATAATTAAAAGTTTTATTTTTCTTTATTTTTAATACATTTTTATTGATTTCAGAGAGGAAGGGGGTGATAGGCTGCCTCCTGCATGCCCCACACCAGGGATCAGACTTGCAACCTGGGCATGTGCCCTGGCCAGGAATTGAACTGTGACCTTCTGGTTCATAGGTTGATGCTCAACCCCTGAGCCACAGTGGCCGGACCATAATTAAAAGTAAAAACAAAAACAAAAACAAACAAACAACAAAAAAAACAAACAGTTTTAAAAATTTGTAAACAAAACTTTGCTGCTATAAGGACTGCATTATAGAGTGTGGGGACCACTACAACCTAATTCCTTAATCTATCAAGAATACAAGCTCTTTTTTATTCTTGAATATACCTAAGGCACCCTGCAAGATTTATTTTATATGCTCAGCGTTGGGGAATGACATTCAGCTGGGGAAGGCAAGATACAGTGACACTCAGCAAAATGGGAAAGTGAATCTATGGTCATAAATTAGCAAACTTCAAAAAAGAGTACTTGGAAAGGATGTTCAGAACAAACATTTGAAAGCCATCGGAGTATCTGTTCAGTAAAGCACTTGGGATCTATAAAGTAGTTAGAGCGTGGGTCCAGGAGAAGAAAGCGCTGAAGATCTAGAAAGAGGTCACTGAGTTTGCTCAGAGGAGTAGGTCATTCAGCTAAGAGGTTTAGCTTGTAGAATGTCATGGTGAAGTTCAGTTGACAATAGACATGTACTTCACAGTGGCCCCTACCCTCTGAGTATAAAAATCTATACTTTAGTAGTTAAGAGTCCTCAGGCCATGAGTAAAGTCTCTCCCTGGATTGCTCATCATTACTGTAGGAGATTATGGAAAACAGTAGTAAGGCCAAAACTGTCACAGAGCCTCCGGTCTGGCTGACACCACTTGACACAGTGGCCCTAAGATTACCGTTTACTCTGCATCTTCATACTGTTCCTTGAGTTTTCTGTTGAGTTCTTTACTGAATCAGTGGTGCCTGGCACAGGGCAGTTTTGGAGTTTGAGTTTTACAGTATGTGACTGAGAGTTCTGCTGAGTTTGTGGGAAGGCTCATGTTCTTGTGCCAAGTCATTGGTAAGATTTGAATTAAAACCTCCATCTCTGGAGCCCTGGCTCTTCCATTGTCCCTTATGTCCTTGTTCTTTGCACAGATCATGTGATGGTTTTGAGTTGGGTGGGACTACAGGTAAGTTGTGCTGATTTACAGTGGAAATCAAAGCAAATCAGAACATGTGATTGATGATTTGCAATCATCATCGTGGGCTGATCGATGTTCAAGGTCTGTACAGCTCCAGGTGACCCACACAATTCTCCTCCATTCCTCTCCCACTCTGGCACACAGACATATCTCACCTTCACATCAAGTATCTGAGGTCCTTTCTGGCAAGTTGGGATGGAAAACTATGAATGTTAAAATTTGGAATAATATTAAAAAGATCCATGGGAATACAGTGTGTTATGTAAAACATGTTGTTAATTAATAACATAGAATCAGGTAGGAATTTCTTGGATGGATAAGAGAGGTATGGTGTTTATAATCTGGAAGTGATCATGAATAATTCTTCTGAACTCAGTTTTAAGTTGATGCATATTAATAGCAGACCTTATAAAACATCAAAGTGTCATTGCAGTTCAGGCTTAATTAAGGAGGGACAAACACATGTCATTACTGTCAATAGAACACTGTTTATGTAGTTTTTAATTCCCCCATCACTGAAACAGAACCCAGCCAATTACATAACATATTATATGAAACCCACTAAGGAATCCATTCATTTTGCCAACTAAGTGATTTTGAGGTATTTCAAAATCACTTTGCCTATTAAACATGTCATTCTAATTGCATAGTCATTATTTGAATAAGAAGCTGTAGAGAAACATTAGGAAATAAGTACAAATTAGGTTGATGAGCGAGAAAAGTGAATGACGCTGGTGTGTAGAATAGTGGTAAATCTACCGGAACTCTTTCAAGGCAGCGAGGGCCAGGGAGATTGTTTGCATATGCTGAGAAGGTGGGAAGGTTAGTGTGGTTAGCTTGGCACGTGGGAGGGACAGAAGCCAGTAAAGGACGAGTTCAGTTAAAGGACTAGAATGCCCAATTTATAGTGGATTATATCCCCATTCCTCAACGTGGGATCCTCAGATGGCAGCATTACCTGGGTGCCTGTTATTAATGTAGATTCTCGAGCGCCACCTTGGACTTACTTAGTCAGAATTTCCTTTTTAATGAGATTTCCAAGTGACTTGTAGGCACATTAAAGTCCAGTTTAGGCAATAAAGATATTTTGACATCTCACTTAATAAGGATTTAGCAGGAAGCAGTTTCAGAATGACTGTATCTAAATCATTAATATCACAGGCTTTTATCTCAGGATTTAGAGGTAAGCCGTTGCAGAGTGGCTGGATCAATATCATCAATAATACAAGCTTTCATCTCCGTACACTTGGCCCTCTTTAGCATATTGATGTTGGCCTTTTGGTTAGTGATCATGGCTCCAAGCAGCTGCTGTAGTTCCTTGTACAAGTGAGTTCCACTCTTGTATTATCTCATTGTCCAGGATTGAGACACGTGTTGACTTGTAGACAAATCACTTGGGAAGAGGAATGATATAAACATGACTAATTTATACCATTCATTAATTTAGTTTAAAAAAGTGGATTGCCTACTATGTGTCATCTCCTCGGCATCTTTGGGATAAAGCCTGAGATCACATGCCTTTGTTCATTACTTGAACAAAATTAGGGTTCTGGTTGTAAAGAGGAATGGGGGCAGTTGTGATTAGGTAGGAATCATTGTCCACCACAGATCAGTGATTCCAGATTTGGATGATTCTTGGAAGTGATGCCAAGACTGGACTTGATCCAGTTGTCATGGAGAATCAAGAACCTATATAATAAAACCCGAATATGCAAATCCATTGAATGTGGAATGACTGGTCGCTATGATGTGCACTGACCATTGGGGGCAGACACTCAATGCAGGGGCTGCTCCCTGGTGGTTAGTGCACACCCACAGGGGGAGTGCCACTCAGCCAGAAGTCAGGCTCATGGCTGATGAGCACAGGAGCCTCTCCCACCTCCGCTGCAGGCAGGCGGTAAGGAACCAGAGGTCCTGGACTGTGAGAGGGCACAGACTAGGCTGAGGGACCGCCCCCCCAGTGCACGAATCTTGTGAACCAGGCCTCTAGTAGTGACATAATCAGATCTGTGTTTTGAGCAGTAAATCTAACCTGCGGAGGATGGAGTGAAACAACAAAGAAGACTTATGCAGTTGTCCAAGTGAGAGTTGATGAGGGCTGGCCTAGGACAGTGGCAAGTGGAATGGGAAGAAGGGGTTACATTGGGAAGGGCACTCTGATACACAAGCTGTCACTTAGTGATGCCATACGTGGTGAGGAAAGAAGAGGACTCATAGATGATGTGCTGCGACTTTGGTGGGATAATCTCTCAACTCTAACATTAGTTGACATTTTAAAAAGTCAATGTTATTAGAAGCATGGAGCAGACCATCAAACCTCAGAGGGAAGGCAGGGGAGAGTGGGAGGGGATGTAAGAGATCAACCAAAGGACTTGTATGCATGCCTATAAGCATAACCAGTGGACCGAGACAATAGGAGGGTGAGGGCCTGTCATGGAGGCAGGAGCAAGCTGGGAGAGGTCAATGGGGGAAAAGGAGGCATATCCTAACTAATAAAAGCGTAATATTAAAATTGACCGTTTCTTCGGGACGCCCAACAGCAATTAGAACAATGATATGAAAATTAGCCCAGCCAAGATGGCGGAGGCCCGGGCTGGCAATGGAGCGATCACGCGGGAGCACGCAAGGGCGGAGACCTGGCCTCCGCCCTTGCGTGCTCCAGCGGTCGGTTCCGGGCAGTGGCGGGTGGCTGCAGGGCCAGGCGGCCGCCCAGGCCCCCGGCCCTGCAGCCGGGGCTGGCAATAGAGAGATGGGGCTGTGAATAGAGAGATCGTGCCAGTGGTTGGTTCTGGGCGGCCTCGGGTGGGAGCCTGCCCGGCCCTGAGGCTGGGGCTGGCAATAGAGCAATCGTGCCTGCGGTGGTTCCAGAGGACGGTGAGCAGCCGCAAGGCTGGGAGCTGGCAGCCCGGCCCGGCCCTATGAGGCCTGGGAATAGAGCAATTGGGCCCACACGACCTCAGAGGCTCAGTGGCGGGGGCTTGAGGGGGGTACCCCCTTGGGGTCATGCCCGAGCATCCTCCGCCCCTGCGCAGAGTGTCTGCCACAGGTCCAGCCACCTGGCTCCACCCTGGAGGCCTCCGTGGGGCGTGTGCAAGTGTGTGCCTGGCTCCACCCCTGGTGTGTCCGCTCAGCAGCAAGGCCCCCCCAAGGGACCATGCACCAGCGTCCACCCCCTGGCCTGCCACTCAGCTCTGCATCAGGTGTGTCCCCTCAGCGGTGGAGGCCCACCAGGTATGTGCGATGGTAGGCCACCCGGCTGGAAATGTCCACGCCTGCACTCAACCAGCCATCCCATCCCCCAGTGCACAAACCCTGAGGGGCCTGTGGCCAGCCTGAAAACAGCCCTCAGCCCCTCACCCAGGCTGGCCATGCATGCCAGCAGGTGGACATCCCCCCGCAGAGGTCCCAGACTGTGAGAGGGCACAGGCCAGGATGAGGGACCCCTTCCTCCCCTCGCCAAGTGCACAAATTTTTGTGCACTGGGCCCCTAGTCTTAACTAATAAAAGTGTAATATTGAAATTAACCGTTTCTCCGGGATGGGGTAAGCCACGTCCACCAGCCAATCAGAGCAACTGTATGCAAATTAGCCCAGACAACATGGCGGCTGCCACTCACGGACCTGAGTAAACGGCAGCTTCCATCGCAGCAGGAGTGAAAGTGAAACTGCGCCCTCTCTGCTTAAACTGGCTCAAGCAAAACACATTTTTGCAACAAAATAACAATCATAGAATCCTCGGGAGCTGAAGGAAACAGCAGGCCTGGCCTCACCACTAAGTAACATTGTGTCATTATAGACGCTGCGCTGCGAGGTGAAGCAGAGAAGAGGCTTCGTTAGGCCAGCTTAAAGGAACAGTGTATCAACTATAGAAGATAAACAAACCCCAGAAACCTGCGTCCAGCCAGCCTTGCTGGGACATTGGGTCAGTGGGAGCTGTGGGCAGCCTTAAAGCCTGAAAGCGCCAATCAGCCCGTCACCCAGGCTGGCCACAACCCAATGGGGTAAGGGACGTTCCTGGGGGGGCTTGGCCAGCCTGCACACAGCCATCAGCCCCTCACCCAGGCTGGTCAGGCACACCAGCAGGTGGACATCCCCAGAGAGGTCCCAGACTGTGAGAGGGCACAGGCCAGGCTGAGGGACCTCCTGAGTGCACAGAGTGGCTGCAGGGCAGAACAGCGCAGGACCCAGGACCCATGAGTGGGAAAGAGGTGGCAGGGTTGGCGGCCTGCTTGGTGGCTCCCCAGGCCCTTTGCAGGGCACTGGGGAGTGGGTAAGAGGTGGCAGGGGGTCGGCGGCCTGCTTGGCAGCTGCCCAGGCCCTTTGTGGGGCACCGGGGAGCGGGAAAGAGGCGGTGGCCTGCTTGCTGGCTGCCCAGGCCCTTTGAGGGGCATCGGGGAGCGGGAAAGAGGCGGTGGGGGGTCAGCGGCCTGCTTGGTGGGCTTCCCAGGCCCCTTGCAGGGCACCAGCGAGCAGGAAAGCAAGGCAGGAGGGGCCGGGGTCCTGCTTGGCAGCTCCCCAAACCCCTTGGTGGCACCGGGGAGTGGGAAAGGAAGGCAGCAGGGGACCAGTGAGTGGGAAAGAGTCAACGGCCTGCTTGGCGGCTCCCCAGGCCCTTTGGGGGGCACTGGGGAGCGGGAAAGCAAGCTCTTGGGGGCTGGGGGTCTGCTTGGCGGCTCCCCAGGTCCCTTCCGGAGATCTGGGAGCAGGAAAAGGCTGGCCTGACCACGAGGCGAGGTTTTCCTTGCTTTCTGGTGGCTGGAGGAAGATAGGCAGTAGGCAAGCTTGGAAGGCAGGCAGCACCCAGCCCTGGCCACAGCTCAAAAAAGAGAACAACATGCAGGGGAGGGCAAGAGTCTGAGAGATCAACATAGAGGGAGTGCCTGCTCCAAGCCTCCACGGTGTGCCTGGAGGCAGGCCCCCAGCAGGTAGACACACACAGGAAGACTGCTCCGAGCCTCAGATGCAGCTGGGGGCAGGTCCCCAGTGGCGACACACACACACACACACACACACACACACACACACACACACACACAAAAGGCGCCTGGCAGACTGGGGCCATCATAGGACATCCACTGAGGGGTTCCAGACTGTGAGAGGGGGCAGGCTGGGCTGAGGGACCCCCCATCCCCCCCGTGCACGAATTTCATGTAATAAATAATAAAGAATTAAAAAAAATAAAATAAAAAGTCTATGTATTTTCCACACATAGAATCATAGGATGCAAAGCTCTGTAACCTAGATTTTGTTTTTTATTTATCAAAAACTGATTTCTATGCCAGTACATAGAGAACCATCTCACCCATCTTTAATTCTTTTTATTTTTATCTGAAAACTATGGTAACATAAGCAAGTTAAAAACCATTTGTATTCTGATAAATGTAAGAAATTGTAAAACATGAAAAAGGAATTATCCTTTCCATCTGGATTCTGGAACATGTGCCTCCCCCATTTGTTTTCTGAGTAATGTAGACCTATGGAGAGATGCAGGTACACATACACACCTCTTGCCTTTTTCTCTCTCATAACCACACTATTCACATGAGTCTGCAATGTACAGTTTCCATTGCCACTCTTTCCCCCCAAAATCTTTGTCCTTCATTTGTCACGATCAGCCCATGCTCCAGGAATAACCGGGCTCACGATCAGAGGGCTTTACCTAAAGATTGACACCTTCCATTTTTTCTATTTATGTATTTAGATTATAATCTATGCAGTCGCTTCTATGGCATTAAGAATTTTTTATGGTTGTCTGCCTCTCTCTTCACTAGGATGTATATTTTGTGAGGACAGGGATATATCCCCACAGCCTACACAGTATCTGGCCCCAATAGGTGTTCAGTAAGTATTTGTAGATAAATGAATGAATTTCCAGCTTATTTGCCTTATTGTATTTTGCTTTAGCACATTCAAAATTTCCAAATGGCTTTTCCCTGTAATTCCATTTTGTGTCTCTCCCCCTCGACCTCATATGGTGTCAACTAATTTTAATATTAATCTAAAGAAAGGGAGTATAGGAATGCATTCCCCCAGAGAAGTCACTTGTTGCATGCCGCAGTGAAACATACAGGACTACTTTTATCTGGTCTTCGGGATTGTCTACACCCTTGCCTGCCTCCCCTTTCATAAAGCCCTAAACTGACTACATACATCCACATAGATTCCCTTCATGGGTTAGGGGAATGGAAGCAGCCGAGGTGATGGTATAATGCCCATGGCCACACCAGCACAATATGGCAGGCATATCCCTTCCAAAGGAAGGAAAGAACTGAATATACATGAGACATAATTTTATGCGATGCTTTTATTCCTCACAACCATTAAAGGGACAAATATTATCACTCTTTTTGAGTTAAGGCAGGCAGGCAGAGTGGTTAGGGGTGATCAGGCAGGCAGGTGAGTGGTCAGGGGTGATCACGCAGGCAGGTGAGTGGTTAGGGGCGGTCAGGCAGCAGATGAGCAGTTAAGGGCATCAGGCAGGCTGGCAGAGGCGGTTAGGGGCAATCAGGCAGGCAAGGGGCGATCAGGCAGGCAAGGGGCGATCAGGCAGGCAGGCAGAGTGGTTAGGGGCAATCAGGCAGGCAAGCAGGCGAGCGGTTAGGAGCCAGTGGCCCTGGATTGCAAGAAGGATGTCCGACTGCTGGTTTAGGCCCAATCCCCCAGGCCTCTAGTCTATATATTTAAAAGAGTAATATGCAAATCAACCAAATGGCAGAACAACCAGAACGACCAGTCGGCCAGTCACTATGAGGTTCACTGACCACTTCTTGGTCCCTCCCCTTGGCTGGCAGGTTCCAATCGCCCGATGGCAAATGGGGAACTGGGGGGTGGGTGGCAGTGGGGAGTGGGGCTGGCTGCCAGCAGTAGAGGAAGATTGCCTTGATCACAGGCCAGGCGTAGGGACCGTACCCATTCACAAATTTTGTGCACTGGCCTCTAGTACATAATAAAGGGAGAGAGTTGATATTGTAATATAGCCTTGTTTTTACTCCAAATTCTAATGTTTTTTACCCTCCACCACTTGTTCATAAAAGTTTAAAAGAGATTGATTGATGTTTTTCTTTTTTCTTCATCATTACTTTTGAAAAGGTCAATTCTGACAGTTGATTTACATTTCCTGACAAGTGGCATAGCCTTTCCTCCCCCCGCCTTCCTCTGTTTCTTCCTTTCTCATTCATGCCATTTATAATCCAACAGATGATAGCTGTTTGTGATGGCCTGTAGATGCTGTATTTTATTGAAAATGCCAGACAAGTAAAATGATTAGTCACTGGTGGAAACTTGCCCTGGAAAATATGATTTTCAGCTACAGCCTCTATGTTTTTGAAAATGCTTTTTTTTCTCTTTTTTTGCTAATCTCTACTCAGAGCCACAGCAACAGATGGCCACATGTGGTGGATTTGCTACTAATCTTAATGCCCCTTTTCTTGTATACATTTATGTTTTAAAAATACATGCTAAGAATAGTGGCATGATTTTTCAGATTGAAATTCTCTAGGGAAAAAAGTATGCTTAAGAAAAAGTCTGTGAGATCAACATAGGAGATTTATCACCTGGAAAACCCATTCTCCGATTAGGCCATTTCATTTCCAAAGTTTTCTGGCCTGTCCCCCTTCCAGCCCCAACCAATATATGCCAAACGCCTTAGCTTGGCAGTCCAGGGCCTTGACCATCTGGTCTCAGATGATTTTTCATACTTTTTCCTCTAAGTCCAAAATTTTGTATCCCATTCTTCAACAAAATGCAACTGTTTACTAGGACTTTTCCAAAGTTTTCTACGCTCTCTTCTTTTTGCCCATTTCCATTTTCTTTTATCTGGAGATGTTTTTCTCTTCTCTGCTTAACTGAAGCATTTCATCTCTCCCAGTTCACAGCCACCTCCTCCAGAAATTCTCCTGGATTGGATTTGCTGTCACACCTCTAGACCTCACAAGTCCTTGTCTATTCCTTTGTTAGGAAGCTTTTCCTGTATGTTTTACTTTTTCAAATCAGAGAACCACTTTCAGGCCATTCATTTAGAAAATGAATGTGTCAAAACACTTTTAAAAGATGCTAATGGTATATTGGAGCAAAGTAGCAGACAGGTGGCCTATACCAGTAGATATATTTTTATTTATCTTCCACAGTGTTTAAGGAAAAGCCATTCAATTCGAATGCCTGCAGATTGGCATGCGCAGTTTATCGCACCAGCCTCCCCAGCCCTATTGCCTTCCCCCTGCCATTCACATATTCACATTTGCTGGCGGAGCCCCTCTGGTACTTGAGTTCTCAAGCTCCATGTAGCAGTTAAATGAATCACTTGATAACCCAGATGCAGTTAGGGCTCTGTCGCAGACCAGCTTGCTGTCTCAGCTTCCGAGTAAGAGTTCTAATGGTGTCTTTGAATGGCCTTTGGTTTTTGAGGTGAGCGTTATGCAAATAAACAGGTGGGCTTTTTTTTGCATATGAACTCAAATATAGGCACACAGAAGGCCATGTTTCAGAGATTCCTGGAATGAATTAGAGAACAAGCATATTTATCTTTGAACTGAAAGAACCCCCTGCAAAACTGCCTTCAGCTTATCTCGTGGCCTTAGAAACGGAAGTGACACTTAGCTGCTGTCCATCAAGAGTCTAGGCTGGAGTAGGGTTGGCAACTGTATGCAGTCCTTACAACATTCTTGTACCCATAGTACTCACATTACCTAGGACATGACCACTGAACCCAGGCAGGTCTTGTGACTCTACTCATCACTGTGGCTCTACCGATGAGGGAAGTCACAGTGAGACATAGTTGACATCTTTAATAAGAAGAACTTTGGGGCACTGCGTTAGTCAACAATGGAAGACTTGAATTTACTGAAGGTTAGTAGGAAGTGAAACCATGTAAACAAAAGTACATTATAAGTTAGGAAATGCTGTAAAGCCAGCTACTATTTCCTTATGGTTGCTCTTTACCTAAGTGGTTTTTGATCATTTCAGAATGCCTGAAAGATGGGTGCTTGGAAGCTTTGTAAACTTGCCCAAGAATCCCGTTCTCAAGCGGTACCTTGACATCCCCACCAGCTCTGTCTGACCTTAGACCTCTGCTCTTTGCATGAGGTCCTGTTGGCTCCCAGATCACAATCCAGGCATGTGAGTTAGCGATTCCAACAATGGTTTCTACTATAATTAACATTCTATTTCAATATAAAGTGGGTTGTGTTCCTTCTTATTCCCCCAGGTTCCATACTTCTTCTTACCCAAGGCTCCTACTTTTGGGGGTGAACAAGATGTGCTCTTGCAAAGAAAACAGGAGACAGGAAATAGCAAAGGAGAAAGGAGAAAGGCCAGGGTCAGGTCAAGAGCTTCCCACATCTTCTCGTCCCAGTCTGGCATCGACCAGAAAGAAGCTTTAGGGAGGTCCCAGAAGCCAGGGCCATAATCAAAAGATCGAAAGATAAGTAGAATCCTGAAAAAGTAGGCAGCACGCTTGTGGCTCAGACTAACACTGATGATCTTAAACTGTCTGCATAGTTAAATAATATACATGACTTTTCATTTTGCTTCTGACATCTTATAACTTTAAGCAGCTTTATGCCCCTGCCTTGATTCTGTACAAAGCTTAGATAGAGTCATATTTCTGATGTCTGTCTACATCATCTGTAAAACTTGAGGAGTTCCTCTGTGGTTGCTGAATTCCAGGATTTAGTGAGTATGTATCATACATGTTAGTTTTGCTACTGCTACTGAAAGTGGGTGGTAGTTACGTCTGAATGTCTTATTCCACAGGAAGTCAACTGGATGTGACTGGTTGAGAACCATGGAGGCAGCTAGATACCAAGGGTTCCAGATTCCTTCCCAACCAAAGGATGCTGAGGACTGACCCCCCAGAAAAGATACAAAGTCTCAGTTCTGCACTGACATCCTGTTTCTTGAAGAAGAGCCACGGTTTTGTGACCTTCTCTTCCCCTCACAGTTCTCACTGGAGAGGGTTTCAGTTAAAAATTTCAAGGCAAATCATAAAATGTTTGAGAAGTAATTGTAGATGGTTTCTTATTAATATGTTTTTAACCTCATGGCCATTCTCGATTCCTCCCTTTCACTATTCCCTACCTTCCGTCCAATTGCGCGTCCTGTTGGTTCTATTTCCAAAATATATCTCGAATCCATCAGCTTCTATCTAATCTTCACTGCCGGCCACCAGCCTAATCCAAGCCACCACCATCATAGCCTTCTAACTGGAGAACTGACTTCTTGTGTCCATCCGGCCCCTCATTATTCCAGTCTCCATATAGTGGTCAGAGAGACTGAGTAAAGAATTGAACCATGTACTGATAATCCCTCTCCTCCAACCACCAAGAATTCCCCCATTCCATTTAGGATGAAGTCCAGCCCCTTACTACAGCCTTCTAGACTTTGGGTAATGTGTTCCTTGCTTTTATCTCCAGGTCTAACTTAATTTTTTTTTTTAATTGATTTCAGAGGTAGGAAGATAGAGAGAGAGATAGAAACATCAATGATGAGAGAGAGTTATTGATTATCTGCCACCTGTATGCCGCCCCCCCCCCCTCAACTGGGGATCTAGCTGGAAACCTGGGCATGTGTCCTGACCGGAAATCGAACTGTGAGCTCCTGGTTCATAGGTCGATGCTCAACCACTGAGCCATGCCAGCCAGCCTCCAGCTTTGTCTTGAGCCATTTTGTACCTCACTTTCTGTTACCCACAAAGATATTTTCCTCCTTCCTTTCACAGAGCCTTTGCATCTGATTTTCTCCTAACTTGTGACGTGGCTAACTCACTCGGGTCTCAGTTTTGGTATTAGTAGAGGCCTATTGACTGTCCTTCTAACACAGGTCCCTTGCCCACAGCCTTTCTTTCTTACATTACCTTGTTCTCTTCCTTACTGTCCTCACTTACTGTCCGTTGTGGTTGTATACTTCACTAGTTTTCTTACTTGCTTATTGACTGTTTCCTCGACCAGATTGTGAGCCCCCTGAGGGCAGGGGCCGTGTCTGTTTTGTTCACCATGATGTCCCAAGTATGGGCATACCTCAGAGGGATCGTAGGTTTGGTTCCAGACTACCCGCAATAAAGTGAATATCAAAATAAAGTGAGTCACATGCATTTTTTGGCTTCCCAGTACATACAAAAGTTATTTTTATAATATAATATAGTCTACTAAGTGTACAATAGCATTATGTCTAAAAAATTAAACCATTGTTGGTACCTTAATTAAAAAGCACTCTATTGCTAAAAAATGCTAACTATTATCTGAGCCTTCAGCCAGTTTTCATCTTTTTGCTGGTGGAGGGTCCTACCTTCAGGTTATAAGGTAATTTCTAAGGTTCGTATATAAAAACTAGCACAGTGGTAGTTACCTCTGGGGATGGAAGGAGAACGCTCTAAGTAACAATTTACTTTTAAAAAAGTTCATATGTGCAAATATTTACAACTGGATGGTAGCTACCTAGTTATCTGCCCTATTCTATTTATTTTTTCAAATATTTTTATTCTTATTCTTTATCATCACCAAAGGATTTGTGGATTTGTTTATTGATGAGAGAGAGAGAGAGAGAGAGAGAGAGAGAGAGAGAGAGAGAGGGAGAGAGAGAGAAATGATGTGAAACAGAAACATCAATTGGTTGTCTCCCATAGGCGCCCCAACTGGAGATCAAACCTACAGTCTAGGTATGTGCCTTGACTGGGAATTGAACCCCCAGCCTTTTGGTATATGGGATGATGCTCCACGTAGCTGAGCCATCCAGTCAGGGTGAAAAATTTTATTATTAAAAAACATTTAAGAAACAAGAATGCTATATGTAGTGAAAAGCTCAGTGTCAGATTCTACTCCTTTGTAGACGAGGAATAATGTGGCTCCTCTTTTAACCTCTCGTGGGGCACTTCTACTTGGCCTTTGTGTGCATCCTTAAGCCTCACTTCCTCCAGGTGTCTAATAGGCCCCCAGTGTTGGGCTAAAGGCCTTCTCTGTATCCTTTCATAGCATCCTCTCCTTTCCTTCTCAAAGCACTTCTCACTCAGTCACATAGTTTCCTGTTTACTTGCTGTATGTGCCCACTGGACGTAAGATGTTCCTCTGAGGGCAGGTGGCTTGTCTACTGTAGCATCCCCAGAGACTGGTGTGCAGTCATGCGCCATGGACAGTTATTAAGTGACTGAATGAGTTAACGAATACTTCAATGGCTCAAGGTCACTGCTGTGCGCACAGTGGACCAGAGTTGGATACTTGAAATCGCCAACTACATAAGCTATATATCAACTAGGAAATGAAATGTAAAGCAACATTTCTTGGCCCAGAGAGATGTGTGTCCCTTTCTTGGACTTGGCCAGCCTGTGGCCCTTGTACATCAATGTGATCTGCTTCTTGTAAGGAAACATTGTCCTAGATGCATTGACTCATCTAACCCAGGAATCAGGCTCCCATTCAACCAAATTTCCTGGGCGCTGGGAGCTCAAGAGTCCTTCAGTCCATCAGCCAGGCCAGCGTTTCACTGGGAGGACCACTGTGTCCACCTCTCCCGCACCCCGTAGCCCAGCCCTGCTTGGTCCCAGGTGCAGGTTGGGTTTGCCAGCCCCTCGTGGGGCCTCAGTGGGGAGTCTGTTATGGGCCTCATTAGCCCTGAGGAGGCCTTGCTGCCTTGGACCCAAAGAGAACTTGCTTCTTTTCCCTTTCCTTCCTTCCTCACTCACTCATTTGACTGTTCATTAGAATCTGCTGCCATTTCAGATGGCATGGATTCTAGCTGGCATTGGCTTAGCCCCTGGCATTGGCTTAGCCCCTGGCCCTACGAATGAGGCGAAACTTCTTCCCTGACAAAGCCTGCAGTTGCCTGGGAGCTGGTGGTTGTCTCGAGAACATCTCTTGACCAGACTAGATCCCTGAAATCTCAGAGCACAAAGTCCTGTGTTGATAGCAGTTTGGACCACTTGTTTTCCTGACATTTCAGAGAGCACCTCAGCGTACCCAGGTGCAGCCTTGGCCGAGTTATGGTACTTTACCTTTCTGAACCTCAGCTTCTTTGTCTGTAAAACAGAATAAATAATACTTTGCGGTAGAGTTTTGAGATATTAACTAGGGGCCATATAGTAAAGTAGGTTGTGCTTATGCCCAAATCCTGGTTCTGACCCTCCAGTTTCCCATCAGAAATAAGGTAATCCTGGTCCCTACCTCCCACATTGTAGAAGCTGTAGAGCAATGCCTGGCCCACACTGAGTGCTGTTTAGGTTTGCCGGTTTCAGCAGTATCTTGAAGGCAGTAAGCACTCAATACACATTATATTCTATTACGATTATTATTACTTGTTTGAGTCCATTCAGGTTGCTATAACAAAAACACCGTAGACCAAGTGGCTTATAAACAACAGACGTTTATTGCTCACAGTTGTGGAGGCTGAGAAGTCCAAAATCAAGGTGCTGACTGATTTGGTGCCTGGCGAGAAAGCCCACTGCCTCGTTCATAGATGGTCATTTTCTCGTGTCTCTTTACATGGGGGAAGGGGCAGAATATCTCTCTGGGGTCATTCACCTATGAAATGGCATCTTGGATGCTTCCAAGTTTTGGTAATTATAATAAAGCTGCTAAGACATCCATGTGCGGGACTTAGTGTGGACATAAGTTTTCAACTTCTTTGGGTAAATATGGAGTGAGATTGCTGGATTGAAAATTGATCACCTTAAAACTTTTAAAATATAGATATTTTATTGATTTTTTTACAGAGAGGAAGGGAGAGGGATAAACAGTTAGAAACATCGATGAGAGAGAAACATTGATCAGCTGCCTCCTGCACACCCCCTACTGGGGATGTGCCCGCAGCCAAGGTACATGCCCTTGACCGGAATCGACCTGGGACCCTTGAGTCTGCAGGCCGACGCTCTGTCCAATGGGCCAAACAAGTTAGGCCCAAATTTGATCGTTTTAAAGAACTAAATGAAGATGAGCAAATAGAAATAGTTTTAGAAATGAGAAATAATTCTTATCAAAAGTAAACTATCTTTTTTAAAGAAAAGGAAATGATGATGTATTATAGGAGGAAAGGGAAGTTATATCTGATTTTTAAAACATCGTTTAAAAATATTTTTATTGATTTCAGAGAGGAAGGGAGAGGGAAAGAGATAGAAACATCAGTGATGAGAGAGAATCATTGATTGGCTACCTCCTCCGTGCCCCCCATTGTGGGGACGAGCCCACAATGTGGGCATGTGCCCTGACCAGGAATCAAGCAGTGACCTCCTGGTTCATTGGTTGAGCTACGCTGGCTGGGCTGATTTTTATTCACTGATACATTTAATCAGGAGATAGAAATTGATATTTTTCAGTCTAATTTTTAAGGAGAAACCTAAACTTTCAATTTAGAAGAAAAATTTTTTTTAGTGAGATTAGTGCCAAGTAAGTGGTGTTTTTAATGTTTCCATTATATAAATTATAATGAAAATGTCTGAGTTTAAAGTTGAGCATCTATTTTTAGGTATAACACAGGGTGAGGATGTCAAAATCTTTGACTGAATTTTCAGTGTTTTCTTTTATGAGCTCATTGCCGCTGGATTTTTCCATGAATTTGAAACATGTGTGTTCAGTACTTTGGAGAGAAGATTATTTGCTTAAACTTTATAGGCTGAGCTAAAAATAGAAAAACACTGTTTCTATTTTTGGAATGTCTTGCCAACTAAAAAGTGAACATGATTACTACATATATTAAGCAAAAGTGGTGAGAGGGAAAGAGATGTTTAGTATATTAATTTAGTTGGTTTAGAAATGTCACAAGAATTTTCATGAAGAGATAAATTTGTGTCAAAAAGTAAAATTCTGTTTTAACAAGACTGGCGAGTGCAGAGACAAAAAAGGCATCTGAAATGGGTGTGAACTTTTTTCTTTAGGGGGCCGCTTACTCTCCGTTCCCTCTGGAGCTACACGTTCAGTGGCTCTCCTTCTTACACTGCAGCCTCAGTGCTTCTAGTGGGGCTGCAGCCAGCGTTTAATTTTGCAAGGCTTTTGGATAAATACAGTGAAGTGAAGGTGGCTGGAACCTCTGAAAATGTTAGTGTTAAATCTGCTTGCCAGTATTCTGGCTTGCAAGAAACGACGACTGGACACACAATTGTGGGGACTGAAAACACACATGCAGTACTTTTCCTTCCACCTTCTAAGTCAGTGGTTCTCAACCTTCTGGCCTTTTATTTATTTATTTTTTATTTTTAAAAATATATATTTTATTGATTTTTACAGAGAGGAAGGGAGAGGGATAGACAGTTAGAAACATCGATGAGAGAGAAACATCAATCAGCTGCCTCCTGCACACCCCCTACTGGGGATGCGCCCGCAACCAAGGTACATGCCCTCGACCGGAACCGAACCTGGGACCCTTCAGTCCTCAGGTCAATGCTCTATCCACTGAGCCAAACCAGTCAGGGCCTCCTGGCCCTTTAAATACACTTCCTCATGTTGTGACCCAACCATAAAATTATTTTTGTTGCTACTTCATAACTATGATGTTGCTATTGTTATGAATCGTAATGTAAATATCTGATATTCAGGATGGTCTCAGACGACCCATGTGAAAGGGTCGTTTGATCACCGAAGGGGTCGCGACCCACAGGTTGAGAACCGCTGTCTAAGTTCTTCAAGGCTGGGCTAATAACCCTATTAACAGAAAGATGAACAGGAGAGAATCTGTTTTAATATATGTGCGTGGGGAATTCACATAGGCGTGAAAATTCCAAAAGCCGGGGCCCAGTGTTGGGTATATAATACATTTTGGGCAAAGGAGAAAAGGAGGGACGGGCATGAGATTTTAGAATTGAGAATGGATGATGTATAGGTAGGTGAGGAAGAGAGTGGGACACAGGGGTACCTCGCTAACGGACACAGCCTGCAGGCTCTTGTTCACCACACTCAATTCTAGGCTAAGGAGGACGTCCTCAGATCTTCCTGAAGAGGAATAAAGTACTGATACATGCAGGTTTCTCTGTCTGTATCTCTTGGGCAGGCAGGTGGGGTGGTTCAAAGATGCTTGCTGAGTCTTTGTTTCTTAATCAACAGCTTAAAATCACTATCCCAAAAGGCACCTTCAGGGTGGCAAATGCTGGTTCCCAAACAAAACATAAAACTAGAGACCTCAGTTTAAATGCCGAGATGGTTCTATCAGAGTGCACTGTTCTTTAGCTGTCACCTGAACGTGTCTACCTCCAAATAAGCCTTCAAATTCGTCCCTTTACTACCCCCCTCCCGCCCCCCTGCACTTTCTTTCACGCATTCACCGATTTATTGAGTACCTTGGCTCAGAAGGCAGTCTTCAGAGGACTCGGTCCTGTCACTCAGAGACTCTGCTTTTTAAGTTAGCATGATTTAGAATGTGAGTGCATGTGTGTGCTTGAGAGGAAGGATTGTGGGCAAGAGTGGTAGGGGAGTGTGAGTGAACAGAATCCGCTGCTTAGGGAGGAAATTCTGAGCTGTGGGGAGGTGAGCAGGGCTAGCTTGTGCACTCCAAGTCTGCCCAGCTAGAATGATAGGAATTTGCCAGAGAAACTTGGGGGATTCACTGTGTGGCTTATAAAGTAACAAATGGAGCTCAGTCATGCTGCTAGACATAGCAGCTCATAAAAAGGGAGAGGAAACACTGAGAGATACCCAGGGCCCACCCAGCCCAGAATTAGTTTTGGCTAACACACAATCTCTTGTTTGATCTCAACTGTTTGTCCTGTGTACAAAGCCAACCAAGATCCTGAGACCTCTAGCCCATCACTTCTGTATTATTTCTACATTAATAACATATTGTATTAGTCAAGGTTCTCCAGAGAAACAGAAACAATCCCCCCACCCCCCAGAGGACATTTATTATAGGAATTGGTTCATGTGGTTATGGAAGCCGGGAAGTCCCAGGGTTTGCCATCTAAAGGACAGAGAGCTGGGAAAGCTGATGGTGTAACTCAGCACAAGTCCAAGGCCTGAGAACTGGGGATCTGATAGTGGAAGTCCTGGTCTGAGTCCAAAGGCGGGAGAACCAGGAGTGCTGATGTTCAAGGGCAGGAGAAGATGGTTGTCTCAGCTCAAGCAGAGAGCATATTTGCCCTTCTGCCTTTCTGTTCCATTTAGGCCAAAGACTGGGGGGATGTCTCCCAACACTGGTGAGGGCAATCTTTACTGACTCCAACGCTAATCTCTATCCAGAGGTACCCTCAAAGATACACCCTGAAGTAATGGTTACCAGCTATCTGAGTGTGCCTTAGTCCAGACCAGTTGACAGTAAAATTAACCACCACACATAGCCATTATTAACTAACAGCAATTACTGCTAGGACTGCTGTTACTCCTGCAGCTAACCTTTGCTGAGCACTTGCTATATGCAGGGACTCAGGCTGAGTGCTTTATATGCATCTTATTTCACCCTGAAACCAGTCCTTTGAAGTGAGGGTTCTATTATTATAAAGCCTTGGGAAATTAATTCATCTAAAGTCATTCAACTATCATCACATAGGGGGATTTTAAAAATTAAGATATAATTCACATTCCATGAAATTTGGATATTTATTATATTCACATCACCACTAATTCCAAAATAATTTCATCACCCCAAAAAGAAACTCATTAGCAGTCACTCCTCATTTTTCCCTCCCCTCCAGTCCCTGGAAACTATGAATCTACTTCCTGTCTCTATGGATTGCTTATTCTGGATATTTCTTATAAATGGAGCCATCCTGTATAATAAAAGCCTAATGTGCAAATTGTCCCCTTAGGCGGTTGTTCAATCAGGAGTTTGACTGTGCGCTATGATGTGTGCTGACCAACAGGGGGCAGCACAGAACATGGCAGGCATTGGCGATGCGTTGCAACCTCTCGCTGGCTACCTGGGGGTGGGGGTGGGGTGACAGGGATGGAGGTGTGGTGAGAATGTGGGGTTTCTGCAAAGCTTGCTCTCACTCCCCCTGCTACCCTCCCCCAGGATGCCAGGGCTCACGCACTGGGAAGCCCCCTGCACTCAGGTGCTGGTTGGGTGCCCTCGAGAAGCCCGCCCTGAACCCACGGGCCTCTTCCGGCTGAGCTGGGCCATAGCTGCCAGGACCGCAGGGACTGGTCAGGTTCCCCATGGGTTCTGCAAGGTTCCCCATGGGTTCGCGCAGGAGCTGGTCTGCAAGGCTGGTTGGGAGAGAGTGTGCTGCCCCCTTGGCTTTCATGCAGTGCTGCTGGGCAGCCCAGAGGCCCACACTGTGCCCCAGCCTGTGGCACCTGGCTGTGCTCACTGCATCTCCGTGTGGGGACTTGGGTGCTGTGACTCAGGCAGATGGGGGTGCACGGGGGCTCAGGCGTTACCCTGGGCCCAGAGGTCAGCTGGGATCTGCCCTTCCATGCCAGACGCTCATGCTTTGATTGTCGACCAGGCCTAGGGACTGCACCCAGGCATGAATTTTGTGCACTGGGTCTCTAGTACAATATATAGTCTCTTGAGCCTGGTTTCTTTCACTCATTGTAATATTTTTAAAGTCCATTTATGTCTTAGCATGTATCAGTACTTTATTCCTTTTTATGACCATACTAGAGGCCCAGTGCACAAAATTTGTGCACAGGTAGGGTCCCAAGGTCTGGCAGATGATCGGGGCTGATTGGGGCCTTCCTTCCCTGGCTGCCAGCTGGGGCCTTTCTTTGTTCTGCGCCACCCCTGGTGGTCAGCGCAGGTCACAGTGACCAGTCAAACTCCCGAGGGGACAATTTGCATATTAGACTTTTATCATATAGGATATCATATAGGATAATATTCCATTGTGTGGGTATACTACTGTTTAATTAAGCCATCGAAGAATTAAAGATTGAGCCAAATGGAAAATTATCCAGGCTTTATTAGGAGCAACCGGACGGGCTCACGGCTCCCCGGGAAGGGAAGGAGAGTAGTGAGGCCGCACCTGAACCAAACTGGGCTGGGTTTTTAAGGCCTGGGGTGGATAGGGGAGGAGAGGGTTTGGGTAGGAGGAAGTGGTCTTTGGAATGTATGGAGCTCCCATCCCCCAGGATGCTGCCAGCGTCAGGGGCTATGGATGCCAGGATATTGCCGTTAATGGGGGAGGGGGGGATGGTTTATGGCTTTTGGCTTTTTCCGGCGGGTGAATGCTTGGACAACTACATTTTGTTTATTCATTCTTTAATTGATGATGGACATTTAGGTGGTTTTCACTTTTTAGCCATTTTCAATAATGCTATCTTGAACAGTCAAGTACATATTGTTTCATGGGCATATGTTTTCAATTCATATGAGTGGCCAGATTATTATGACCCCCCCCCATCAGTACAATGAAGTGAATTAGTTATGCAAATAATAATAATAATAATAATAAAACTTTGAGAGTATTTGCTTAGGAAGTTTTCAATATTCAGTCTTTTTGGAAGTGTCAGTGAAGTACTGATGGGGTGGTCATAATAATCTGGCCAGTCATAATAATAATTTGGCCACTCAGTGTATGTATATAATGACTTTTATGGACTTGATAGTATCCTCAGCAAATATTTTTTTTGAAACAGACTTTTACGCCAGTGAGGTATGATTGCACGCTGTCAAACTACAATTTACTAATATTCTCTCTCTACAGTGTGAGCTCTGATTTCTGCCCTATCTGTCCTAGGAGGGCTTGCTTGCAGGAGGTGAATGCCAGTCCTCTGTGGGTGGGTGCAGCTGGGGTCCTCCTTTCTCGAAAGCCCGTCCAGCATCACCATCTGTAGAATGAAGTCCTGAGGTCTTCCAGCCAGGCAGCTACCTTCTGTTCCTCTGGCGTCTCTTCCCTGCCTGATCTTCCTGCTCCCCTCTCTGCCCCTTGAGGGGTTCACGTGTGACCACTTTTGCTGTTTCTTGTCAGGACACGTGTTGCTTTATACAACAGGTGCTGCTAAATATTCTCGAACTGAATAAACTGCTGATCAGCTGCTGCGATATTGTGATTTATAATAAGAAACATATAGGGTGTCCCCCCAAAATGTATACACACACTTTGAATAATTATAAAGGCAGCATTTATTAACATACATTTCATATTCAAAATTGAGCTATCAGCTGTTAATGTGTGTATACATTTTTTTTGGGGGGGGGAAGGGCACTCTTTATATTTGGTCTTTGTCCCCCTTCCTGGCACAGAGCTCATCAAACCTTTGGAATTTCCTGGGAAGAGGACGAGAAAGGTGTCTTTTGTTATGTTAATGAGGCGACTAAGTCAGCAAAGGTTGGAGGTTGGTTGCCAGGGGAACCGACCACAGGATTAAAGGGTTGAAGTTTTCCGTCTCACTCCCTACCTCTGGGGAGGGGAGAGGGGCTGGAGATTGACTTCAATCACCAAGTGCTAGTGATCTAATCAATTATGCTTATAGAATGGAACCTCCAGAAAAACCCACAGGATGGGGTTCAGGGAACTTCCAGGTTGGTGAGCACATGCAGAAGCAGGAGGAATGCCGCGCCCGGAGGCCAGGGAAGGTCTGTGCGCTTTCTCCATACCTTGCCCTCCTCATCTCTTCCCTCCGGCTGTTTCTGAGTCACAGCCTTTTGTAATAAACCATTAAACTCGTCAGTGAAAGGTTTCTCTGAGTTCTGTTAGCCGTGCTATAAATTAATTGAACCCAAGAAAGGGGTTGTGAGAGCCTGTGACTTAAAGCCAGTTGGTCAGAAGCACAGGTGACAACCTGGATCTGTGACTGGCGTCTGTCGCGGGGAAGAGAGAACAGTGTTGTAGGATCAAGCCTGTAACTGTGGGACTTGAGGGTAGCTCCAGGTAGACAGAGTCAGAATGGAGTTGAACTGTAGGGCTCCCAGGCTGGTGGTGTCAGAGAAGCAGCATTTGGTGGTGTGGAAACACACACACACATATTGTCAATTGTAGTTGCCAAGTGTCAAGTGGTTCTGATTCATTTGAAGTTGAGTTTCCTTGTTGTTGTAATTGCAATGGCTCTGTTTTTAACCAGGTCCTGGAGGGAACTGGAGGGAACAGGCTGGTAGGGTGAGGTCACCTGTTGCTTCTTCCTGCCTCCCCACATTTGAGTTGGACAGCAGCCTCTCTGTGGACCTCCCACCTCTCAGAAGGTTGCGCTGTCCTTGCTTCTTGCTCCCTCTCAAAGGAGGAAAATGGCAGAAGAGTGGGGCAGGGGTGTCAGGGTTTGTTTGGGGGGAGTTAGGGTCAGGCTTATAGGGGAGTAATTCTTCCACTTCCTGCCCTTCTCCCTTTTTTTTCAACTCCTTCCTTAATGTCTCAGGAAAACTGAGATGGTGAGAGATTAAATAATCCTTTTAAAGTATTTTCTGTAGATCCTGTTTGTTTAGATCTCTACAGTCCTATCTGGATAGTCTATTCCTTTCCACAGAGCAACCATGTATTTTCATTTTTATTTTTAAACTAGAGGCCTGGTACACAAAAATTTGTGCACTGGGTGGGGGTGGGGGGGAGGGTCCCTCAGCCTGGCCTGTGCCCTCTCAGAGTCTGGGACCCCTTGGGAGATGTCCACCTGCTGGTGTGCCTGGCCAGCCTGGGTGAGGGGCTGATGGCCATTTCAGGCTGCCCACAGCCCCTTCAGGGTTTGGGTCCCTACTGGGGTGCCTGGCTGGAAGCAGCTATCTGGGATTTATTTAACTTCTATAATTGAAACTTTGTAGCCTTGAGTAGAGCTCAGGGCCCACAGGGCCCTGGCTTCCTCCATTGACCGGGGCAACTCCAGCTCCGTGGCCGCCGCCATCTTAGTTGAGTTAAATTGCATATCTGCTCCTGATTGGCTTGTGGGTGTGTCTTATGGGCGTGGCTTGTGGATGTAACAGAATGAAGGTCAGTTTGAATATTACTCTTATTAGATAAGTGATATAGAACTATGGAAATGGTTGTCAATTCTACTTGACAATCAGAATCACTTCAGGAAACAACACACACACACACACACACACACTTCTCCAAGCTTAAGTAAACCTAGAGGTCACTACCAATATTAATCTCTCAGGCTGAATTCATTTGGCTGACACATTTTGCTTGGGGTGGAGTTTAAATAATTGAGCACACCTTCTCCACAGTTCGTTCATTCCTTATTGTCTCACACAGGGCCTTCTTCACACATTTATATGACCTGCCTACCCTCTGAGGTCTCTGAGAATTAGACCCTGCCCTAGAGCAGCTACATTATCAGCCTTCCTTCTCCACCTACATCCCCCCAACCCCCCGCACCCCAGATAACTCTGATAGACAATCAGGTCTCAGAACCATCAGCAACTTTGAGCATTGACTGTGCAGTCTGCAGCGATTCTCAGTTCTGGCTGAAAGAGAATCACAGGAAGCTGTTAAAAGTTACTGATCCCTGGTCTATATACAGTTCTTCCCTGGGGGGATATCCAGTTTCTTGAGGGAAGGATACATTTTCCAGATGGGAGGGAGTGTGCTGTTTTAAGAAAAAATTATCAATTTCGGTGTGGGATCAGTTAGATTGTCTGATGTCAACAGTTTCCCTGTAATGAAATTTCAGATTATAACAGAATCTCTTTGTGTGGTGGGACTGGTGAGCCACATGTTGGTAGTGAATTAAAATAAGATCTTTCATGTGTATTTCTTAAAATATTTGGTGTTAGAGTTCCACACCTTACTAATCTACCCTGTGGAAAAGCACTTAGGTTCCCATGAAATGAGTGATTTTTGAGTCCTGGAGCAGAGGGAGACCTCTGTGAGTCTAAAAGGTATGTAAGCATTAGGCAAGTTCAGACCAAGAGCTGCAAGAGCCTCCGCTGTATGTGGAGATGTGGCAGGTTTAAACAAATGAAGCTTTGAAAAGCTTCTCTGCTTCACCTACACACTATCCCGTTGTACTGTCTCACATTCAGGATTTGGTCTGAATTCACTTTTTTTTTTTTTTTTTTTTTTTTTGGTAAGAAGTGCAATTTTTATTCTCCTAAATTTAATGAAAAAAAATTGTTTGTTTTTTTTTGCGTCCCTACCTCTACCCAAGTAGCAGAAAATGGATCTGAATCAGAAAATGGATCTGAATCAGGTTTCTTTAGTCAATTTCGGGCTCCTCTTATTCTTTCCCCAGTGTTGCTTCTAAGTTCCGAGCATTCCTGTAAAGCTGGGGGACGGAGTGATGGCACATGACGATGTTTGTCATCGGTCCAGCTTGTCTGCCAGGGCCTCAGCTGCCCATCCACTCCCATCAAAACTATGTTATTGCCTAGGAACTCTTGAGATTCCTCTCTAGCTCAGCTAGTTCACACCATTCCAAGGACAGAGGACAATTTTAGCTGCCAGGAACTTATGATGATTATTATTAGACCAGTGTCAATAAATCTCACATACAAATGCATTCTCAAACTTCAGTGTGTTACCTGGACTAATGGTGAAATGAGGGCTCTGACTCAGTAGATCTGGGTTAGGGCAGGGCCTGCATTTCTAACAAATTGTCAGGTGATCTCGAGGCTGCTGGTCTTTGACTTTAATGGAGCTCTCAGCCTCCATCTCTTCCACTTGCTCAGGGAAGTGATGCGGTAACAGGGAAAGATGTGGTTAAATGACGACAAATGCACTCCCCTTTTCTACCTTTTAATTTTTTTAGGGAACATCTCTGCTTAAAAGAATAAAAGAAAGCCACTTCCCTAGGATGCTCCTAAGGCTATTTTCAATTATCCACATACCTCTGTTAGAATGACACCACTTTTGACTCCCCCCATGCCTTTATCCTTTATCTTATTGCCATGCACCCTACTGGGGAAGGAGGAAAAAAAAGAGATGACATCTCCTGCCCACCCCTCAACCCCCCTCCCTCCATCCCATTATCCTTCTCTTGGTACTCATGCCTGGAGTGCGGACTAGACTTGATTTCCTTACTTTCAGTGAATAGAGTACAGCAGTAGTCTTGGGATGGAACTTCTGATGTTAGTTTATACCAGTGATTTTCAACCAGTGGGCTGCAATAATTTTTAAAGGATGTGATATGTAACTATGTAGCCAGGGGCAATGGCCTCTTTTCCTTTAGTTTGCCAAATAAAGAAATAACAACAGCCAACACCACAATAGTGTGGATGAATCGAAATTATACCTTTTTTTTTCTTTTTTGTCAAATCATCAAGAGATATTTTTTGGTGTGCCGCAGAATTTTAGTCACTCGTTTATGTGTGTCCCCGGAAGAAAAAGGTTGAAAATCGCTGGTTGATACAACTGACTTCCTTCTTGGACATGAGCTTTTTCTTGGATGATGTGTGCTGGGGTTGCACGCTGCCATTACGGAGAGGACCCCCGTGATGCAGCAAGAAACCGAGGCAGAGACCCAGGGCCTGCAAGGAACTGAACCCTGAAAGCAACTAGTGAGTGACAGAGAAAGGGGACCCGTCAGTCCCAGCCCAGGCTTGAGGCGCCTGCAAGCCCCAGCTAACAGCAATCTCAAGAGAGACCTTGAGCCAGAAACTGTTGTTTTCAGCGTCTCAGATTTGGGTTATTTCGTAACTCAGCAATAGACAAGCCATATACCCACCTAACTCAGATGCCAGGCATTTGGGGAATGTCTGAAAGGGCTTACTAACCTCTAATGCACAATTGATCGACAAAAGGAGAGAGAAGCGAAATTCTTGGGCCGGGGTGGCGAATTGGAGCTCAGTGAGTGGCTCAGCAGGCATGATGCATGATGCATCCGCCACGAGACCTTCGGCCTTTTTAAATTTTATTTATTTTTTTCAACGTGGAACTCCCGGGTGCCTGAGTTTGAAACTCAGTCTAACCTTTGTAGCTATAAACTGACAGCACTTGTCTTATCATCTCGGCCTGGAAGAGAACCGGTGAAATCTGGTGAAACCGACGTTTCTCAGTCGCCAAACCTGGGCGGCAGGAGCTGGAGTGCGGTTCTGTCGGATGACATCAAGGTTATCGGGGCCGGGGAAACACTAGCCCTTTTGTTACCAGCAATGCCCCGACTTTAGGGGTGGGGGACCCCTGGAAAGTTGGGCGGGCTTTGTGTTCTCCCCGACTCTGGGGCTGGTCTCAAACCGCAGACCGGGATTTCTAGTTTGGAAAGCGCGGCCCTGGTCCTGCTCCCCGGGGCGCCGGGAGCAGCGGGACCCCGACCCCGCGCCTCCCCGCTTCCCGCCGCTCGTAGCCGGCGGGCTGCGCGGGTGTGTGTGTGTGTGTGTGTGTGTGGGGGGGGGGGGGGGGGGGGGGGGGGGCCGGGGGGGGGGGGGGGGGGGGGGGGGGGGGGGGGGGGGGGGGCCAGGGGTGGAGGAGGCGGGGCCAGGGGTGGAGGGGGCGGGGCCAGCGTCCCCTCCCCCGCCCTTCCCCGCGCTGTCCCCTCCCACTTCCCTTTCTGGGTCCGGCAGTCCCGCGGGCGCGACCCCTCCAGGCAGTGACGCGTGGGGAGGAGCCCGCCGCCGCCGCCGCCAGCGCGGGGAGCCATGCCCGCGCCCCGCCGCGCCCCGAGTCCGCCCCCCGCTGCCCGCCGCTCCACGAGCCGGCGGCGGGAGTGAGCGGGAGCGGCGGGCGAGGAGCCTCCGCCGGCCCCGCGATGTCACCATTGTTCAGCTGGGTGGCCAAGGTAGGCGGCGTCCCTTACCGGAGCGGACGGCCCCTGGGAGCTGGCGTCCCGGCGGGCGCGGTCCTGGGAGCTGTTGTAACTGTCGGGCCGTCGGGGGGGTCCGGAGCGCGGGGAGCGCTAGCGGCCGGGCGTCCGACTGAGCCCGGGGCCGCCCGCGGCGGGGGCGCCCCGCAGCCCCGGGTCCGCGGGGAGAGCGGCCGGTGCTTCCCGGGTCGTTGTCCTGGTGGTTCTCATTCATTCGTGTCCTTCCGGTGGAGCAAAGGGGCAAGTGGTGTCACGCCCATTTCACGGATGGGGAGAAGGAGGCTGACCGCGGGGGACCCAGGGTTCGCACCTGGCGATCAGCTAGCTGTTCTGGCCCCTCCGCTCCCACCCTCGACCCCCCTGGCGCCGGGACTCACTGCTGGGTGTGTCCTCCCTCCCCCCGCGGGGGGCTGTGCAGCATCCTCCTGGACCTCCCTGTGCCATTGGTTGTCTGGGATGGTACACTGAGGGTGTCCTCAAGGCTGATGAACTCTGTGCACCCAGAGGGTGCCCGTCTTCTGTTTTTAACTCCCCGGTTTCAAAAGCAAGGTTTTGAAGTCCGAGTTTGAAGTCAGTTCTTTGCTTCTCTATTTCCTTAAAGTTTTATTTTCAAATCATTGGCGCCTTCAGAATCACCGAGCGTTACAAATCCAGACCAGTTTCACTTCTGCTAAAAGGAAGCGATCGGAGTAGATTTCCAGAGTTCCCACCAGCCCGAGGACACAGCCATTGAATGATGCCACCAGGGCACCAGGGGTTTGTGTGTTTTGAAAGTTGCATTCCTCGCAGCCTCTAGGGCCAGCAGCTCCCCAGGATCCCTCCCTTTGCTAGCACCTTAGCAGGGCTGCCCCCCGCCCCCCCCATATGGCAGGTTGAGTAATAAGCTCCTATTGAGAAAACCCCTTAGCCGTTCTGTGACCCTTTATGGACACTAATTAGGTGGTCGTTATAGCTCTAGTTAGATGCAACGCTTTTAGAGTGTTATTTTAAAGTGTATTTCTATGAATACCTGTTAACGAGGCAGGTAAGTGTATTTCTATGAATACCTGTTAACGAGGCAGGTAAGGCTCGGCCTGTCATTTAGGTTTTAATAAAATGGAGACAAAGAAACCAAATAAGATTAGTTATTAGACAGGTGCTATGTCCTATTCCGTCACTGAAGCCTCAGAGAATCTTCACAGCTGGTGGGAAAATGAAATGGCAAAAAAGTTTTGAATCGTCACTTTTTGCTAAAGAAACATTGATAATGCCCAGATTTTCTGGTTTGAATTGACAGCTAATATAATGGCTTTTATAAGTAATGCTAATTTTAAAAAATGGTATTAGGTAGTTTAAAAAGTAATTCACGCTGTGTGGTCTGGTTATATTTTACTTACTGGTTCTAGTTGAGCATTTGAATATATTTTTACATATTTATGCATAAGGCCAAAAGGAGAAAAAAAATAGAAACTCATGTTTTTTAATTTTAAAGTCAATAAGAAGTAAATCTAAAAAAGCACACAAACCCAACATATTGCCAGTACTGTTTGATAGTTTTATTTACTTTTTGAAAATGTATTTAATAAAATGCTTTTCTCTGTGGGAGTGAGATGGATTTTGTAGTTTACATTGGCCTGCAGAGGTAACAGTGAGAACACCAGACCAAAGCTTTATTTAAAATAATAATAATAATGACTTTTATAAGGATTGTCGGCCAACTAGAAACACTTTTGAAAAGCTTATGTAAATGAACTATATGTTAATAATGGGATCTGAATTCTGAATCATGTTATTCCAAAGCTATTTAAACAGCAGAACAAAAACAACAACAAACTGAATTGTTTTTGGAGCAACTTTTTCACTTGTCAGCATAATTTAAAAAAATATTGTTACTTTATATTTTATTTCTTCTAGGTGGTATGCTATTATGAATTGCCTCCTGAAATTGTTTTTTTATAGACAATATGTTATTCTGTAAGAGCTTTTATAATATGAAAGTTCATTTATTGGGGCTATCGATTATAAGAGTGACTTTTTATGGAATTTTTTTTTTTGGTTTTCAGTTTAGAAAAGTCATTAACACACCTTGCATTATAGATCAGGGAATGTTTTTAAAAGCAGAAAAGCAAGAGGCACAGATAATGCACACAGTGTGCATAATCCCCAAGTGCATTTATATTTGGTTTTAGAATGACCCTTCAAAAACACACAAATGCATATAGCACACACCTCACATCTAAGTTTATTTTCAATTTTGACCTTTGCAAACTGCACCTCGGCAGCTGGTAGGAAAGGGGAGTGGGTGTAGCTAGGAGCAGATGGGTACCTGAACGTGAATTTGTTTTTCTTGGATGATGCATTAATATTGCATGGCTATTTACAGAGCAACTTTACGGTGTAAGAATAAAGCCAAAACAGGGAAGAATTTTATTTCAAAGAGATTATCTGTTAAAAAAGAAAACAAAAAAACAATGCTTTTTTACATTTGCCTTATATTGGGCATGACCTGGCACATTAAAGCAGGCATGCGTTGTATCACAAATGGGGCCAGGTTATATTGCGGTGTGCTTTCTTGATTAGTCTGTCTTTGGGAGCACTGGAGTTTTTTTTATGTAGATTATAAGTAAAAACAAACCTCTCAAGCTTTGTGATGTTCATACGAAACCCATACTCCAGCAACCTGGCAGTCTAGAGTATTTCTATGCCGAAGCAGAACTGCCCGGCGACTTGCACCTGCCTGTAAAGATTATAGCTAAGACTATTGCTAGCGCCTCACTTTAGTGGATTATAAATCTATATGTCCATTTATCAGGAAAAATGGAAAATGGGCCCTAAATACAGTCAAATTTGCTGTGTTCTCAAACGCAAGTGCAGTTTTGTATAGTTTAGGCCTTCTATTATTTCCCAGTGCTCATGTATTTATTCAGCAGATGCTTATTGGGTGCCTTCTGTGTACCAGGCCCTGCTCATGCCCTGGAGAAGTCTGTTCACTTTGCCCAATGGGTTTAACCTTTAAAAAAATGCACACTGAGTTTTGTAAGCTAAATACTTAAAAAATGCATTAAGAGGGAATGAATCCTTCCGCAAAGCGGAAGGATTACTAATAGCTTTTTACGTACTACTGGGTTTCTCATATTTGGGCCTCGCTTAAAACATAGGTTTACAGCCATTATTCATTTAGTAAGTCATTCAACAAAATGTTTTTGATGCAGATATTTATGGAGCACCTACTATGTGTCAGGTACTGTCTGAAGAACTGGAGATTAAGTAGTGAACACGGCAGACCTAGTCCATGTTTTTATGGAGCTTGAATGCTAGACAGGAGGGACAGCCAGTAGGAGAACTGGGCTAACAGATAGATGACCAAGGTAATTTCAGATGGCGGTGAGTGCTAGGAAGTAAACAAGGCAGTCTGATAGAGTGATGGGGGCCTGGGGTGGCGAGGAGGTGACATTTCATCAGAGTGGGTAAGAGGGCACTAAACATCCAGGCAGAGGGAACAGCAGGGACCTTGCAAGGCCTGGAGGTGGCACCAGGTGGGCCTGTTGAAGCAGCAGGAAGAAGGCAGTTAGACCCTGAACCCAGAAGGGTAATATGGGCCAGACCATCCAAGGCTCTGCAGGCACCGTACAGGTTTGGATTCTCTTTACAGTGCAATGGAAGCCACTAGAGGGTATGAAAGAACGGGGGTGACATCAGGCCCTGGAAGCAGAGAGACCGCGCAGGCTGTTGTGGTTTGGGAGGAGGTGCTCGTGGTGGCTTGGACTTGGGGAGTAAGGAAAGAGCACGAGCGGATTCGTAATCTTTATCTTCTTAGATGAAGTGACCCCGTGGCTCTGCTGTCTTGTTTGTGGAAGGCTGCTGCAAATGGCCAGGTAACTAATTGCTTCTGTGTTGAGTACAAGTGCAGCATGTCGCTTTCGGGCGCAGCCGTGCCCAGCCGCTGGGTTTGTTTATTTACCTCCGAGGTTTTCTGCAGCCCGGAGCAGCCCACCTCGGTGCCTTAGGCCAGTGGGTCTCGCCTTTCTGTTTGCACAGCACACAGCAGCCTTCCTGTAAGGTGTGATCTGACCAGCCAGGGTGCAGGCAGCAGTTCCTCTGTCTTACTTGAAGTCAGTCCCGTGTCGGTGTGTCCTAGCTTTATGTGATGGATTTTTTAAAAAATAATATAATAAAAGTTTGTTTTCTCCTGTAGACTTACATGACTTTTAATTAGTGGATGTTTGAGTTCAGTAAAGAGGGAAAACTTGTTGTCACAGTTAAACCATCGCTAGAATTTGAAAAATTTGCTGACTCTGCTCAGCAAAGCTAGTGTGGCCCCGAATGAGACTTCAGCTGAGGACCCGTGGAGCATTTTGTCTGGCGGTGGTAGTAGCGCCTCTTGGCTTTGGGAACCCAGGGAGGTTTTGCTAAAAGAGAATGGAGAAAAGCAGGGATAGAAGCTCCACCTAATCCACGAGCCCAGAGCAGATCTCCTAAAGCGAAAAAAGCAACTGTTAGTTTGTTTTCCACATGTAGGGAATGTTCCCTAAACTGATCTTAGCCTGTATGTGCTTCTGCCTCATCTTTCACACCTTCCCTGAAACATCTCCGATTACTCATTCATTCATTCATTCGTTCGTTCGTTCGTTCGTTCATTCAATGAATTGTACTACACAGGGTAGAAGGTAAGCCCCAGGGTATGTCGTCTGCCCTGTGGGAGCTCCTCTGCAAGGGGAGGTTAGACCACCCGCCAGCTGGGCTGTGGCATGGGAGAGAAGGGAGTGGCTCTGGCCCAGCGTGAAGGTGGCCAAAGAGGAGTCACCCAAGGGTGGCAGGCGGTTGGAGTAGCATGTGCAGAGTGCAGAAAGGCCTGCAAGCACGTGGGAGGAACCTCAGGTACAGGCTGCTGGTCAGGCTGAAAGGAGAGTCCGCTGTAGGGAGTAGCGGAGGGTGAGACTGGCCGGGTGAGCAGGGGCCAGGATGCACGTGGCATACAGACCCCTTCGGAGGAGCTGGTATTTTATCCGGGGGCAGTGGGATCCCTGTAGGGACTAAAGCAGAGCTCTGCCCAAACTCTCCTAGCCACATAGTCCATTCTGTGTAAGGACTTGACTTTCAGTTATTTGAATATTTTATCTCCTCTCCTAGCCTGTAAGCCCCATGAAAACAGGGGTGGTGTTGTGCTTTATGCCAGTGCATACAGATCACTTGGGCATCTTGTTCAGATGTAGTTCTGCTTTGGAAAGTCTGGCATGGAACCCACGGTCCTGCATTTGCCACAAGCACTCTGGCAGTGTTATGCTGCTGCTCTGAGTAGCAGAGTTCTCACTGTCTGTGTTTTCTATTACAGCTACCTTTAGACATAGGACTTGCTAAATTTTTTTTAAAAACAAATGCCATGATTTCAAGTTAGTTCCTTGTATCTTCAGGGAGGAAAACAGTAGAAATTAATGACATTAAACTTTAAAAACTTGAAATCAACAGTTACCTTGAAGTTGGGGAGAAGGAGTGGAAGGAAGATTTTACACTATGTACTCTTACACCTTTTAAAAAATTTCAACTTGTTACATATTAGCTCTTTAGTTTATTGACTTTTAAAAATACATTGTTGGCCTTCCCTCTTTTTCAGTATATTTAACTTTACCCCATATGCCATTAGGATACTAAAATAGAGTAGGGATCAGATTATTATTAAATAAATAGACTCATCCCCCCCCCCAATTTTTAAATAGACTTTTAAAAAGAGCAGTTTTAGGTTTTACAGCAAAATTAAGCAGAAGGTTCAGAGATTTCCCCATAGATCCTCTGTTCCCGCACATGCATAGCCTCCCCTGTTAACAATATCCCTGATCACATTGGTATGCTTGCTACGGTTGATAAACCTGCACTGACATATTATTATCACCAGAGTTCACTCTTGGTGTTGTATATTCTGTGTGTTTGGACAAATGTATGATGACATGTATCTGTAGTATATATACCAAAAAGCTCCATGTCCTAAAAACCCTCTGTGCTCTGCCTGTTCATCTCTTCCTCCCCTCACCCCCTGGCAACCACTGACCTTTATAATTTTGCCTTTTCCAGAATTTCATATCGTTGGAATCGTAAAGTATATTGCTTTCACAGATTGGCTTCCACTTAGTAATGTTCATTTAAGTTTCTTTTGTGTCCTTCCATTGATTGCTCACTGTTTAGTGCCGAATAATATTCCATTGCCTGGAAGGACCAAGTCTATCTATTCATCTATAGGAGGACATCTTAGTCGCTTCCAAGTTTTGACAATTATGAATAAAGTGGCTGTAACCATCTGCAAGCAGGTTTTTGTGTGGACATAAGTTTTCACCTCCTTTTGGTAAATACCAGGGAGCGCAGTTGCTGGATCACGTGGTAAGAATATGTGGTTTTAAATGGACTTTCTAAAAGAGCATTTATAGGTTTCACAGCAGCTGTGGGAGGTGGGGTAGGAGTGTATAGTGTATCTTTTGTCTTCTAATATGGGAGCTTGAGTTTTCTCAGAAGAACGTCAGCTGTCAAGCTGTCTACCAAAGTGGCTATAACGTTTGCTTCGCACCAGCAGTGAGGGAGAGTTCCTGTTGTGCCACATCCTCACCTGCATTTGGCCTTGTCAGGGCTCCAGATTGTGGCCATTCTAATAGTCGTGTAATGGCATCTCATTGTTGCTTTAATGTGCATTTCCTTGATGATAGATGATGTGGAGTACCCCCCCCCCTTTTGATTTACTTATAATGAGTAAAAATAATAAATTAGTCCTTTAGAATTTTATTTTATAATATACAGTAACATCCAGGAACATCTATAAAACAGCAAAGCAACACTTTATCCTATCTAATAAAGAGGGAATATGCTAATTGACCCTCATACCATTGCAAAAAGATGGCAGTACTCACAGCCAATAAGGAGAGAATATGCTAATGGCTGCCCCACCCTCAAAGATGGTGGTGCCCAGTCCCCTCAGCCCTGATGGGGCACCTGCCTCTGGAGTCCCCCAGTCCCCTAAGCCTTCCAGCTACCCAGGGCTGCCTGAGGCTCAGGTAAACAGGGCCGGCTTAGGCTTGTGCTACCGGCAGTGGCAGCAGCAGAGGGGTGATGAGGCATTGCCTTCCCTTGATCACTGGGTTGCCTCCTGCCCCTGAGGGCTCCCAGATTGTGAGAGGGGACAGGCCAATCTGAGCCCCCCCCCTCCCCAGTGCATGCATTTTCATGCACAGGGCCTCCAGTTTTGATTATATTTGTGAATCTAAACAAGTATCCCTAATTTCCCATTTTTTCTGTTATCTCGGATTTTACTCTTGGAAGAGTGATGAACCAGCAGTCTACTGCACTATTTGTTAGGTTAATGAGAAAGACATAATGGAAAATTTTTTTTTTTAGTGTTCATGTACTTTGGTACCTTTTCTGCAAATTATTTTTATATTTGTCATGTGTTCTAATGGGATTAAACTCACAGGCTTCGTTCACTTACTTTGGTTAACTTTGCTGAGCCTGCTTTCTCATTTAGTATATTCTGTATTTATCTTAAAAAAAAAAAAAGATCCTGTTTTAAAATTGAATAATGTCAAAATGTGCTTAGGACGTGGTGAAGCACATTAGTGAACGTAGATTGGTGAAAGCATGGTTGAATTTGTGATTCAAGTCAATGGCTTAGTGCATGCGTGGCGCTGGGCACCGTGGCTCCAGGGGTAAGCAGGCCCTGGGCCCAGCCTTCACACAGTTTGTCATCTAGGAGGGAGAAGGCACCTGGGAAGGTAACTAAATGTGATAGTACAGCTGATGCAGAGGGAGTCACTCAGCTGGGGCTTCCAGGGAGACCTCTGAAGGAGTGACGTCTGAGCAAGTCTTTAAGAGAAAGATGATTGAGTTGATGGGTGGAGTATGTAGACTGTGGGAAGGAATAAGAAATACTAGCGGTAGTTTTCTAGCATGCTTTGGAATTATTCAGGGATGTTTTCCAACTCTGTTTGCCTTGTTTTTGAGGCCAGTGATTTTTAACCTTGGGGAAGGCACGTCAGGTTAAAGAAATTACCCAGATATAGGGAGATTTGGAGTTAAGAAAGGCCCTTCCTTTCATCCCAGCACACACACACACACACACACACACACACCAGTAGTTGTGGTTAGCCTGGTGGTGCTCATTTTGCTGTAACCAGAATATAATCTTGAGTGTAATTCCATTGGCTGTTCTCTACATGAGGAAACTGAGACCCAGAGCAGTGACGTCATTACATTTGAACAGTCACACAGCTGGTTTGTGGCAGAACTGAAACCCAAGTTCTTGGACCCCTGGTTTTTGCATATCTTATTAATGTGGCCCTGCTCACTTGTTTGTGCTTTGTCTCTAAAGTATGTCACTGAAGTCAAAAGTGTGTGTGTCTATCAAGCAATATATTGTATTTCAGGATACTTGATGTGGTCCCCCGCGTCTGTACACGCGCACTTCAGCGTGGGTCGAGGTGCCTGCCAGGAAGAGGGCAAAGAAAGGAAGCCTGATGCTGGGCATCTGTTGGGGGGATGGGTGGAGATCCTCGGACATGGGACGGTGTCCTAAGTGCCAAGAGCCGGGGAGGCCTAGCTGGCTGTGCGATATGCGTGCGGGAGGAAGCCAGGACCGCGTATGGAAGAGGCTGGAAGTTGCCGGAGTCGGGCGTGGCTCCTAGTGTTGGGCTGAAGTGGCCCTCTGGTTTTCACTTGGTGTTCCCATTTCCAGGAGGGTGGCCCGCGGGAGGTGGGGTAGGAGTGCCTCACGTATCTCTCCTCTTCTGATGTGGGAGATTGAGTTTTCGCAGAAAACATCAGCTGCAAAGAGGATTTAACAGGAGGAAAAATTACATTAGCGTAAATACAACAATGAGAAGAAAGATACTTAATGTTTTGGGGCACTTCATATGTGCCAGTCGTTACGTCGGGAGTAGTCAGCTTCCAGATAATTGTGGAAGCAATCGTATTATTCCCGCCTCCTGTATTTTTTGGAAAGGAGTGTGAGGAAACTGAAGTTCAGAGGTTAGGGGACAAGAGCTGTTAAGATCAGGCTTGAACTGTCTGGCTCTATATTTACATTTTATCTGTTGAACCCATGCTCTCACTGTAATAAAGGGATTGCAATACAGGCTCAGGATATGGGACAGGGCGGGCAGAACTTTGAAAAAAATCTTTCCCACAAAGAAATATTTTTCCCTTAGGCGAGGGGCATAAAATGAATAACTAACCTGCTTTTAAAAATAGGTGTGCAATATTGAGAGAGAGTTAAACATCCATCAGCTTCCTCCTGCACACCCCCTTCTGGGGACCCGGGTGGAGGGGCTGTGCACTGACCTGAAATTGAACAGGACATTTCAGTGCACTGGATGACACTCACCCAGCTAAGGTACACGGTGAAAACAGAGTTTATTCCTGAATTTTTATTTATGAATTATTATTTTCCATACCAACAACTCTGAAACTACATTTTCCACACTCTACATCTTCCTTCTGCCTGTTTATAATCTGTCTTTATGACTTCCCCAGTCTTCCATGCAATCATTTATTTTCCGTCCTTTACAGCAGATTAGTTCATATTTTTTCATAATTTTATAGGCACTATAAGGTGTATACTCTTTAACAAATACCGGTTAAGAAAATAAATAAAAATAGGTGTGCAGTATTGAAGCGATACAGGAAGTAGAACTGATAATATTTGAATCCCTGAATTTCATGATGTTCTTAATTAGGGGGGAAAAGAAAATAGGAAATCAGTGGAAAAGTCACTGGTAGGAAAATCGAAGACAGGTCAAGATTGTGGGGAGGTTGGGGCCACTTGAGAGAGACGGAAAGAGTTCAGTTGTGAGAGGACCGTAGACCTGAGTTTTCTCTTTTCTTATTTACTTGAGTTGGGAGCTTCAGGGCGTGTTCACTTATTAGCTGGTGTCCTTTTCACAGCACCATGAAACCATGTTGCAGAGCTATTCGGCTTCTCTGGGAAACTTTCCCAGTGTGAAGAGTCTCTTCTGAGCAGGCTCTCCAGGGAATGCGGCCACAGTGGGCGTTTTCTCCAGCCCATGGCAGTCTGCCAGACAGGAAGTGAAAGGCGCAGGCTGGAGCCCAGGTTGGCCCTGGGTTTGCTGTTAAAGCTTGGCCTGCTGCCATGGGAATGATGACCATTGCCCTGCTGCCTGTGAGGTAGCGCTGTGTGGGGGTCACATAGTGAAGTGAGCGCGAACTGTCAGGCGCTCATTAGGAAGAGCTTGTCTAGGCCACCTGGTAGGAGTAGCCACGTGTTTCTAGTCTATTTCTTGACTTACACTCAAGTTATGCCTCCCTGGGCCCCAGGCCTTGCTGTGTGAATTGAGGACACTGTGTTGAATGATTGCTGATTCTTTTCAGTTTGGAACCTCGGTCTATATTACTGCAAATCAGGCCCATCACCTTAGATTGTCCACCTCTGATAAGGAGGAGAGGGACCCTGACGCCATTGGTCTGAGACACATCTTCTTTCCACCTGTTACCAGGGGAGAAGTGACCTCCAACAAGTCATGTCTCTCTAGGCATGAATGTGTTCACCCACAAAGTGCGGACCATAGCCATCCTCCCGGCTGCAGAACATACTTCGAACAATGCCTGGCTCAGAAAGCACTAACAAGCTTTGGTGAGCCATTACTGTCATTGCGGCCACCGTCATCATCATCATCGTGGAATGTAGGGATAGAGAAGACCTTTGCAGTTTCTTAGTTATGTCATTCATTCATTAAAAAAAAAGGGGGGAGCCCTCCACAGGGGAGGTCGCTTTCCAAAGCCGCAGTTTAGATGTTCTGACACTTAGTCCACAGGTCTTTGCATCACCTGATACTTACTATGATATTTAAAGTCTTCTGTTGTTTTATCACTTTCTGCATGCATTAATCACAAGCCCTGGTTCAGCAGTACAGAACAAGAGCGAAATGCTTTTGTCAGGCCACAAGCAATGTAGATCAGATGCAGGGAAAACGGGGCAGAGAGAATCCACAGGCCTCTGCCACCAGCACCTTCTGTGACCTTGCCCAAGGTTACACTCTCCCTCAAATCCCCCTTCCCTAAAAGGGAGCAGCTGCTGCTCCGTTTCTGAAGTCATCTTCATCTCCTAAAACACGAGGAAGAATTTCTTCGCTTCTACGGCTGTTAAAGTCCAGGAAATACCCTGCCAACCAAAGAGGTAGATTCTCCAATTTTGGAAAACTTTAAAAATAGGAAGGAAGCTTATTTGTTTAGCAGAGTCCATAATTGTAGGCCCCCGAAGGCAGAGAATGGACCAAATGGTATTTTGCGGAAGTCTTTTTCACAGGGCGGACCCACAGGAAACGGTCCTTAGGTGGAAACACACTGCGAGGTCTTTGAGACCATATTTGCTTAGAGACATTTGCACAGGCCCATTGTGATGGTCTCTGTTGTGTCAGGCGTTTTGTTTTTTCATACATGTAAGTTTCCAAAGTTAAAATATTAGGGATTTGTAAAATTTGACTTAAGAAATACAAACCAAAAGCCTGTTGTACATTGATTATTAAGAAATTAATTGTATAATGGACACGAAATAGTGCTAATATGTTTACTATGGTCACAACCCTCTTACGGTTCCAGAAATAACTATTTCTTTTTAAAAAAAATATTTTTATTGATTTTTAGAGAGGGAGGGAGAAGGAGAGATAGAAGCTTCAATGATGAGAGAAAATCATTGATCAGCTGCCTCCTGCTCACCCCACACTGGGGATCGAGCCTGGAACCTGGGCATGTGCCCTGACAGGGAATCGAACCGTGACTTACTGGTTCATAAGTCAATGCACAACCACTGAGCTATGCTGGCCGGGCAAAAATAGCTGTATTTCTGAGTTTCTAGGTGAGGGGAAGGGGTTCTCTTCCTATATTTGAAGGTAATAATACATAGGAATTTGTGTTATGCTGGAGTTTCAGTAGAGGCAGCCCTTCAGTTCTACTACCCAATGTTAGTATAGCAGAAAGGACATTATGCCAGAGTGTGATTTCGTCAGTTCTCCGCCCTCTGAGGGAGCTGAGACGGTGATGGCTGGAACTTTTTCCCCAGGGAAGTTCCTCAGTGAGCGAGGCCACCAGAGCAGGCAATTCTCTGTTGTTTTGCAATCGCCACACCTTTTAGAGTATAGCCCCATGACATTTCCCACATTCTCGGCCAAGAATGCCAGCTTCTCCTTCAAGGTCAGTGTTGATCATGATATTGTGCATCTCCTCTGAGCCAGGCGCTTGGGCATAGGTGCCGGCATGAAAAAGACACGGTTGCTGCCGGGCGGAGGGGCGGGCAGGGGTGTGCTGAGGTGCTTACACAGTAGTCCTGCAGTGGAGCGGGCGGAGGGAGACGTAAAACCTCCGAGGAGCCACTTGGGACACAGAGGTAATAATTTTCCCAATGCAGAAAACCCCTCCTGACACTCTCAGGACAGTTTGTACACCGTTAACTGGGCATTGTCCTTCTCCAAACCATTGTTTTCCTGTTGGGAGCGAGCCACGTGGCTGGGATGTGGGTGTTAAGAAAGGCCTACAGGGTCCCGGAGCCCCTCTCTTTGCAGATTTGGGGTCTGTTTAGGTCTCTGACAATTTTTTTCCCTCTAATCCTGATTGAATGAACAGGCAGTGGAGCCCCCTTAGCCCCTCTCTGTGGGGGACAGGCTCTCAAGCCCTTTGTGCACAGCCCAGGATGGGCACCAAAGCCAGCACCGCCACACCCTGCCAGCTGTCAAACTTGACAGTGCAAGACCTGGGAGTCTACAAGAAAACTCCAGAGCCACAGGACATGCGGGCACCTGCTGCTGTTATGTTTTATGTTTTTTTTTTTACTTTAGTGGGTTTAAACATTTTAGTCTAATAAGTACATTTCAAACCAAAGACTCTATTTCATCCCAGTTAAAAGCAATCATAGGCACCTGGCGTGGGCTAGAAAAGGAGCCCTGAATGGGTGGGTTTTCTGATCAAATGAAAAGGTTGAATGAGAGGTTCCAGGGTCTCATCCAGGGGCTGAGAAAGAGCGCTTGGGTGGGAGCAGCGACATGAGCGAAGGCATGGAGGTGGGAGTTCAGATGAGCAGGAGCCCAGAATTTGTTTGAGTGGAGTTGAGTGACCGGGCCCCATGCCCAGCTGGTGAATAGGAGCTCACAGGGAAGAGACGATGGGGGTTCTGATGTCGGGCTGGGGTACCGGTGTTTTGGAAGAGATGAGAGAGAAGCCCTAGGTTTGTGAGGGGCAGGCTGTGGCCCTCAGAGCTGTGCTGCGGAAGATGAGGCTGTCAGTGGAGAGTGGGATGGGTGGGCAGATAGATACATGGGGAGAGGCCAGGGGCAGGCTGCCGGTCAGGGGTCCTGCTGTGGCTGAATTAAGTCCAGGCCTAGACCAGCGCTTGAGGTTGGGGGCTCACTGTGAGAGAGCTGATGGAGAGAAGGGGTCAGGAGAGAGAAGATAGAAGCCACTCTCCAGGTTTCAAAACTAGTTCCCTGGAAGGCATGTGGGACATGGAGGAAGGAGAGAAGCCTGTTGGCAAAGAGCATGAGCTGGATTTGGGTGTTTTAAGGTCAAGGTGCCTGAAGTCTGTGATTCTTAAAGGAGATTGGAAGTTGAGGAAAGAATTCAGAGCTAACGATGTAGATTAAGAAATTATTGGAAGGAGACTAGACTTTGTGTTGTGCAGATAATGTAGTGTGGAATTGTACACTTGAAACCGAGATAATTATTGACCAATATAACCCCAATCAATTCAGTTGTAAAGAAGGAAAAAAAAGTAAACATATAAAAAAAATTGGTATTTACTGGCCTTGGGGGAGTGAATGTGACCCCTGGAGAGAGACAGAAAAAGCAGAATCCTCTCGGAGATGTCTGGGGGGCGAGTGCCTTTCACTAAACACCTTCTGACAGAGGGAACCAGTGTTAAGAGTGCCTCTCTCCTCCCCTCCCCTCCCCTCCCCTCAGGGCTTATCTTTATTTTATTTTCCCTCTTATCCTTGTACATCCAGAGGAAGTCTTGGTGGGTGGAATTCCTGTTCCTTGACTAGAATTAATCGAGGGTCGGTCAGAGCCGAAGTTCAGGGAGTCCCCGAGGCTTCTCCACACACGTTGGCCCTGCCCTTGGCGCGGGAAGAACAGCAAAGCTTTGAATACATGCCCCGCGGCCGGCCTTGGCTGGCAGAGCCCGTCTTTATCTCTTGTTGGCCTTGGTTTCCATGTTGGTTCTCTAGGAATGTTCCTGGATTAAAATACCTGGTCTTGTGAAGATGAAGTCACCCTCTGTCCTCTCCCCCTCCCCCCTAGTAGGGGGCACGGAGCAGGGAGAGAGACAGGGCCCCGTGGCCCAGCTACTGCAGTTTCTCCCTCAGGGCCTGTCTTCACACAAAGCGCTGGACTCGGGGAAGTGAAAGTCTGCGCAGCGAGGACATGCTCCGTCCATCCGGTTCTCGAACCTTCTGCTCAGCATTCCCTAAGAAGTCCACGCCATTTTACATGCAGCAGCTCTAGTTGAGAGATTTCTGTGCTCCGAGCAGAAATCCTTCTCAGTTCGTGTCTCAGCTTCTTTCCTCCCAGTTCTGAGCACGTGCTCACGCCTCTTCCCTGTGACAGGTGTGCGCAGGCAGTGACCTGTGTCCTGTCCTCCTTCCCAGGCCGAACCCCTGAGCTCCTCTCCCCAGGCTCCACCCAGGGACTTGCAGGCTCCTGGGGACTCTCACTGCTGCCGCCTTGAAAGTCTCCTAAAAGCAAGAATGGAACTTCCTATGTGGCCTGATTTGCCAGGGAGGACTGGGAGGCCCTGCCCCATGGCTTAGCTTAAGGCTGGCATTTCTCCTCATGCCAGAGTCCTTTTCATTCTTTTAAGTATCCAGGTCACTTTACTGGATGATCCCGGGCTTATCGTCAACAAAATCCTTAAATCTTTTTCACATGAACTTCTGGCAAGCTGGGTCTATCCCATGGATGCTTACTGGCTGAGGGTGTGTGTGTGTGTTTGCAATTTTTAATACTTGACATATATCACCCTGTTCCTGATGTTTGGATTTTTGTGGTTTTCTTATTCTATTAGCTAATTTTTTTATATGGTAGTGACATGAAGAGTGACATTTTTAAAATGTAGTTTAGTCAATAATATTGTAGGTACTGGTCATATCATGGAGATCACTTTGTAAAGTATATGATTGTCTAACCACTATGCTGTACACCTGAAACTACTATAACTAAAAAATAAAATAAAATCCTATCTAATAAGAGTAATATGCAAATTGCCCACCACAAGATGGCTTCCCCCATGTGGTCAAAGATGGCCACCACAAGATGGCCAGCAAGGGAGGGCAGATGGGAGGGACTCAGGCCTGCAGGGGAGGGCAGTTGTGGAGACCCAGGCCTGCAGGTGAGGACAGTTGGGGGGGTCCATCCTGGCAGGGGGAGGGCAGTTAGGGGCAATCAGGCCAGCACAGGAGCAGTTAGGCATTGATCAGGCTGGCAGGGGAGTGGTTAGGAGCAATCGGCAGGTGAGAGGTCGGGAGCCAGCACTCCTGGATAGTGAAAAGAATGTCTGACTGCTCGTTTAGGCCCGATCCCACTGGTGGGATCGCGCCTAAACGGGCAGTCGGACATCCCTCAAGGGTTCCCAGATTGGAAAGGGTGCAGGTTGGGCTGAGGGACACCACCCCCACCCCCCACTCCCACTCTGTGCACAAATTTCGTGCACTGGGCCTCTAGTAAAATAAAATAAAATAAAAAGGATACTGTAATGTGACAGAGTACATAGCCATGGAGAAGGAGGCTGGGGAGGGATGGTTGGGGCTGGTGTAAGATCCCATTTTCTTTCTTACACACTATAAGCGGAATCAGGTCAGGGAGGCAGAGAATATTAGCTGAGGACTAGGCACGGGCTATGAATTCAGACTTGGACACCTTCATTCTGTGCAGTTTTATACTGTTCCATTTTTGCCTTGTGTACTGCTCTCAATTCCCTTACACTCTAAAAGCAGGGAGAAGGTATTTGCCACTTAATCCTGCATCTGAGATGTCATATGCTGGGATACAATTGAGTTTTATAAACATTTATCAAAGTTATCTCACACGTATAACGTCTGAGGAGCAGAGAATAATGGTGGTGTTGTTATACTTGGTATTACATAAAGTATAAAATATGTTAAGTGGGAAATAGACCTGACCAGTTCTAACTAATATCCTGCACTGGCCCAAGTTCTGACTTGCCTGTTGATCAAGAAAAAAAATGGCTACTTGGCGAGAGTAGTTTATTTCAAGAAAAGCACTGAAATGGTAGGAGAGAAAAGGCCTGTTTCTGCTCCTGATCTGATTGAAGTTCAGGATTCTTGAACATATGTGACAGGTTTTATTCATGAATGTAGCTGATGCTGTAAAAGCAGGTATGGTGTACTTAAAATCTGTAAGTGATTGATGTACATTTGACTCTAGAACACGTGGATTAGGGACACCGACCCTCTGCATAGTTGGAAATCTGCATCTAATTTTTTAGCATGCTCTTATTGATTTCAGAGAGGAAGGGAGAGAGATAGAAACATCAGTGATGAAAGAGAATCATTGACCAGCTGCCTCCTGCACACCCCCTACTGAGGATCAAGCCTGCAACCCAGACATGTGCCCTGACTGGGAATTGAACTGTGGCCTTCTGGTTCATAGGTTGACGCTCAAGCACTGAGCCACACTGGCTGGGCTGCATATAATTTTTGACTCCCCCCAAAATGTAAGCCATTCCTCGATATCCACTGGGGATTGGTGCCTGGTTCCCTTGCAGATAACGAAATCTGGGGATGCTCAAGTCCTCTATATAGGGTCAGCCCTCTGCTACTGTGGACTTCTAATTCCTGATTAAAAACAGTACAAGTATTTATTTTGTTTATTTTTAAAAAATATATTTTATTGATTTTTTACAGAGAGGAAGGGAGAGGGATAGAGAGTTAGAAACATCGATGAGAGAGAAACATCGATCAGCTGCCTCCTGCACACCCCCTACTGGGGATGTGCCCAAAACCAAGGTACATGCCCTTGACCGGAATCGAACCTGGGACCTTTCAGCCCGCAGGCCGACGCTCTAGCCACTGAGCCAAACCATTTAGGGCAAAACAGCACAAGTATTTAATGGGGAAAAAAGTCTGTGTATAAGTGAACCTGGGCAGTTCAAACCCAAGTTGTTCAAGGATCAACTGTGTTTATAAGGCATCCCAGAACTTGCAGTCAGGCATTAATAACTTTACGTGTTTAACATTCACTGGGAAATGATCATGGACCTCACAGATGTGAGAGGGCTGGCGCTGGGCTGCTTTGCATGTTGGAGCAGATTGCATACGCCACCCATCTAGCCAATGGCAAAGTAGGGGCTGAGATCCAGCCCACACTCAGCTTATTGGAGTCTACTACCTGGTTTTCTGTCTGTGAGGTGGAGGCGGACAGAGGTTTGGCTTCTAGTAATTTGAAAAATGGCACTGTGATTGTGGGTGGTAGCCCTACGCCAGAAATGATTTCGTGTTTAAAAAAAAAATTAATGTTGTCAACGTGGTTCCGCACTGTGTTTACTAATGTCGTAATTTGAATCACATTCATTTGTCTGCATTTCCTAGGAAGTAATAAGAGTGTTTGTCTGATTCACAAGGCTAATGGTTTAGCTAAACTCAAGTTTGAACTGTTCATGAAATAGACCAGTTCTTACTATTATCATAATGTTAACTTTTTGAAAGATTTTGTTATTGGTTTTTAGAGAGAGAGAGAGAGAGGGGAAAGCAGAAGGGGTGGGAGGGAGAGAGAACCATCAATCTGCTGCCTTTGGCCTGCTCCACCCTGGGGATGGAGCCCGCAACCTGCAGGTGCATGGGAGATGCTGAGCCAAGGGAGCCACATTGGCCAGGGCCACACGTTGGATTCTTCAAGCTGCACATTTTTTATCTTGAGCAAGTGCCAGTGCGAAGGACGGTCTTTTGAACATTGCTTTTAAGCCGTCATTTAAAGTTTTTGGTTTCCAGGGGTAATGAAGTTTATTTTTCCAGATTGTTTTTCACAATTTAAAGGCTTTTGTATGTTATGTAGGGAAGCATCCATCTCTAGACGGTGCCACATTCATCTACACCCCAGTGGTCCAGCAGAGTCTGTGTTTCTGTAAAATGGAAAAAATGGCTTTTCCTCAGTGGGTTGGTGTGGGGATTTGGTGAGGTAATCCGTGGAAAGCAAGTGTTGGCACATAGTTGGCTTTGATAAGTGGTGATTGGGGCCTGGGATACCGTATTAACGTCACTAGATTCAAGTGCCGGTGTCGGAAGCTGAGCTTTCCCCCCAACAGTGTGTGTATGAAGTATTGGTGTCACACTTTCTCTACCTA
>PVJC01007814.1:8876-50345 GCA_004026665.1 Murina feae
CTCTCCCCCTCCCCCCCCCTCAGCATGTCCTTGGGTGAGGATTAAAAAGCCCCCCAAAACAACCATCTTTACAAGATATCCGTTGACTAGCTATGAACTAATTCTTTTAACACCTAACCGCTAGATCATCAATGTTCCTCCCCATCTTTTAAATGTGTTTTCATTCCTGGAACATGCCAAGCTCTTTCCCACCTCCAGATCTGAATAAACAGTTTCCTCTACCTAAAACATTCTTGTCCAAGCTCTGCATAGGGCTGGCATTTCATTTTTCAGGGCTTAAGGCAACTCACCAGAGAGGCAGGCCCTGACCACTCAATCTTAGTGGGTCCTCCTCCACTTCCCCATTGTTTTTGTTTTTTTTTTTTAAACTCAGAATTTTGTTAGGTTCCTTGAAACCTTCCTTAAGATGTATAATGAATTAATGTATTTGTTTATTGGACAGTGATAGGACCCTGTTCCCCTTTCAGAAGTTAAGCCCCGTTCACTAGCATGTCTATGAAAGTTGTGTGGTTCAACTGTCAGACACCTGTTGAATGAATGTCCGAAATCTGTCTTTTCTGTGAATGATGTATACCACTTCTAAACGGGAGTTGACTTCACATACACAACATTTAAAAGAGCCTACATTGCCCTAACCAGTGGGGCTCAGTGGATAGAGCGTCGGCCTGCAGACTGAAGAGTCCCAGGTTCGATTCCGGTCAAGGGCATGTGGGCACAAACCCAGTAGGAGGTGTGCAGGAGGCAGCTGATCGATGTTTCTCTCTCATTGATGTTTCTAACTCTCTATCCCTCTCCCTTCCTCTCTGTAAAAAATAAATAAAATAAAAAATAAATAAAAGAGCCTACATTGTAGAAACATTCTCTTTTCCCCTCATGGATATAACAGACACACCAAACTCCAAATCGGTGCAGTCTGTAGATACCACGTGGTAAAGAGATCTACATTTACAGGTTACAAATCAGGCATCATTATTGGAAATGTATTGAGAATTATCCTAAGAAACAAGTCCTTGCATCGAGAGGTAATCCTAGAAGTGATTGAGGTTGTCGTTCTCTGGATTTGCTTAGGTTTTCAGAAACACCTTTATTTTCTCAACTCAGAAGACTATACAACTTGGGACCTGGTGATTGGAAAATTATGGTAAGATTTACTTTGAGCTCAGAAGCAGAATTTTAGGTACTTGTTCAAGAATTTACCTTATTTGCTGAAGCATACATAACACCTTGACATGATTAAAAGACTTCAGAGACTAATTCCCACGTGACTTCTCTAAATCATTCTTTTACTTCAGAAATATTTTGAAACCTCTTAAAGGTATAGACTGAGTACCCCTCGCCCCCCAAAAAAACACAACGTATTACTTAGTTTCTAAAGGTTACAGTATGGATGAGTTACATTTCCAAATTGAAAAAGTGAATAATATTATTCAATAGCATCTTTTCCTGTTGACAAATATAATTGATGAAAATATGCTTGTGGGTCACGCGTTCTATTTTCTTACCAAAATGTGTGAATTATAACTGGGATTCTATGGTTTGGAACAAACATAAACTTGGATTCGGAAATTTAATTAAAAGGAGAACAGTAGGGAAATTGTGCACAGGGCGGTAAAGAGAACCCAAACTCTTACACGCTTGTATCATGGGCAGTGTTTACTGAAACATGCCAGATTTGGACTGTATACCACGTGATAAAGTACAGTATGAAAATTCAGCTCCTGTCTCAGTCATCTGCTGGTGTGCGCTGTATTAGCTTGGGACATTAAAGCAATATTTTAGTAACACCGCGAGAATTGCAGCCAACCATCTTTCCCGGGTTATGTGCAAAGTAAATAGTGACCAGGAAGAACACGTATCCAGTGAGAGAACTTTTTTAACTGTTGTAACTAGAACTTTTGGTGTAGGGAGAGGAAAGGGAATGAACTTGGTAGGCCGGTAATGAACTGTGGTTTTGTCCAGGTGTAGTATCTTGTCGCCAAGAGGATATGGTGCCCATCTTGCAGAGTGGTGAGATCATAGCAACCATAATAAGGGTGATTTAATTGAGGCACACATAGTCAAGGAGCTGTTTGTGGATTGGAAAATGTAACCGTTGCAAACCAGGAGAGAAGTTCTTTTGAGGACAACGAGGTTTCCACCTCTGACTTCTATGAAGGAGAGCCAATGGGTAGATTTTTGCACCAAGAGCTGTTGCTAAAAAAGAATATATATACTAGAGGCCTGGTGTACAAAAATTTGTGCACTGGGGGATGGGGGGCCCTCAGCCTGGCCTGTGCCCTCTCGCAGTGTGGGACCCCTCGGGGGATGTCCACCTGCTGGCGGCCTGGCCAGCCTGGGTGAGGGGCTGATGGCTGTTTGTAGGCTTGCCAAGCCCCCCAGTGGGGACCCTCATCCCATGGGGGTGTGGCCAGCCTGGGTGAGGGAGGGGCTGAGGGCCATTTTCAGGCTGCCCACAGTCCCTTCAGGGTTTGAGTCCCTACTGGGGTGCCTGGCTGGAAACAGGTATCTGGGATTTATTTACCTTCTATAATTGAAACTTTGTTGCTTTGGTCCCCTGCTTGAAGCCTGGATTGCCCCTGGCAACCCAAGGTCCCAGCCCGGCAGGTGTCTGGGGTTTATTTATCTTCTATAATTGAAACTTTGTAGGCTTGAGTAGAGCTCAGGGCCCACAGGGTCTGGGGCAACTCCAGCTCTATGGCCGCTGCCATCTTAGTTGAGTTAATTTGCATATATGCTCCTGATTGGTTGGTGGGCATGGCTTGTGGGCGTGGCTTGTGGGTGTAATGGAGTGAAGGTTAATTTGCATATTACCCTTTTATTAGATTAGATATTGACTTCAGAGAAGAAGGGAGATAGGGAGAGAGAAACATCAATGATGAGAGAGAATCATGGATTGGCTTCCTCCTGTACGCCCTACACCAGGAATAGAGCCCGAAACCCAGGCTTGTGTCCTGACGGGGAATCAAACTGTGATCTCCTGGTTCATAGGTGGACATCAAACCACTGGACCACACTGGCGGGGTGAATTGGGCTTTTTTATATTTAATATTATTTTGTTCCTGGTTTTTTTGTTGTTGTTATTTTGCCAAAATAATTGTGTCTTCGTGCCCTCTCATTGTCTATCTGTGTCATTTCTGTTTGGGGCAGAGCAAATAGGAGGCTCATTCACTTCCTTTATAAAGCACCTCATGTTGTTGCCAATCAAATGATGAACACTTTATAAAACACCCCAAAATGTAAGAGGCTCACTGGATTCTTCACATATTATTTTCTGGCACTTTAAGACATGTTGCTTTTATTTCCTCCTCACTGTGGCGTACGGATTCCTCTTGCAAAGAAGGTTCATTTTCACTCCGATTGCACCTCCAGCGCCCCAGCACCCAGGTTCGCTTGGAGCCTCCGTAGATAAAAAAAGATCGGAAGACTCGCTCGTTTCCTCCCCTCAGCTTTTCCACTCAGGACTTCGCATGGTATTTTCCCTGTCATCGAGGTTGGTTTCATGGTGCAGATCCAGGCAAACAAAGTCAGATTCCAAACAGCCTCATTTTTCATAGATGATTTTTGTCCCCGCACAGGCCTCGGATGTCCTGAGCTCTGGGCTGCAGTGGTGATTTTGTCACATCATTATCCCCGTTGCTTTTACCTTCACGCTCACCCCATGTCTAGGGATGTTCATTTCCAACGAGAAGGGCTGGGAAAGAGTCCGGAAAATATTTACTTCATAACCAGGGAGCACATTGGCTGACACCCCGAAAACCTGCCACACCTGAGCCCAGAGAAAGAGCCAGCCACACCCCTTGGCTCATTGTATTAAAAATAAAAGCATCAGCCCTGCCCGGTTTGGCTCAGTGGCTTGAGCATCGGCCTGTGGATTGAAGGGTCCCAGGTTCAATTCCGGTCAAGGGCACGTATCTCCATGGCAGGCAACCAATCAATGTGTCTCTCTCACATCGGGGGTTTCTCTCTGTCTCTTTCTCTCCTTGCCATTCTCTCTAAAAATTAATGGAAAAAAACATCCTCGGGTGAGGATTTAAAAATAAAATAAAATATAAAATAAAATTAAAATAAAAGAATCAGTATTCATTCAATGTTGTTCCCTCAGAATGGAGGTAGCCCAGATCTGGAGTTGAGAGAGCCCAGCTCAGGACTGTTTTGCCAACTGAAATTTTAATCCTGGACCCAGCACTTCCTGTCTAGATCATAGTATAAACCTATTCTTTACTTTTACTTTTTTAAAAATGTGTTTATTGATTTTAGAGAGAGGAAGGTAGAGGGAGAGAGAAATAGAAACATCGGTGATACCAGAGAATCATTGATCGGCTGCCTCCTGCACGCCCCCTACTGGGGATCAAACCTCCCACCTGGGCATGTACTTTGACGGAGAATCAAATGGTGACATTCTGGTTCATGGGTCGATGCTCAACCACTGAGCCACACCATTTGATTATTCTTTACTATTAAAAATATGAAGATCTACAGTTCCCCCTATTAAAAAAAATGGGGGCATACTGTCCCTTCTGATGAATAACCTCCCTCTCTCTAAATCCTTATAAACTGAGCCTTCATAACTATGCACTTTCACTTCACACCTCTTTTTTTTCCCCCTACTGGGATGCACACACAAATAGGAACCAAACAAAATTTTAAAAACTTAAAAGTAGATTTAATGAACGAAAATGCTGGTAAGTGGGCAAACCCAATTAAGACCTGAAACATAATTTGCCACATGAAAACATTTAGAGTCTTACTTAAAAAAACCAAACAGGAGAATATGAAGATTGAAGTGTCCCACTGAGGAGGAATCTATGGGATATAGGCTATGTGTTACGACTAAATTCTGAAGGAGAAAAGTAGGAGGAAAGAAAGGATGGGGAAGGAATAAAGTTATATGGTTGAAGGTTGAACTTGTCTTGAGTTTAGATGTGATAACTGCAGAGTTAAGGAACTAAAGAATGATTCACACTCAAAAGCTCAGCCATATTTCGTCAGTAAATTATCACATTATCCTGACAAAAATCTCATCTTATAACCTTAACATCTCCAATGGGAAATATTTGTTATCTCCTTGCCTGAACACCTCGTTTGATTATTGCATGAATAATGGATACAATCAGTGACCACAGAAATAAAATCAACACCTGAAACTGAGGTTTCCATTTTGATCCTGGGAATACTCCTGGTAACTCTTTTCTGAAAAGGTAAACATTAATAAAGTGACTACTGTGTGAAGGATTAGTAGCTGATTTCTTTGAGTGCAACAAGAATAGCTGAATTTACTGAGACCTTAAAAATATTTGAAGTCAAAGCATGGGTGAAATAAAAAATGATCAGATAGTTAGTTTTACCCATATATTCCAGTGGGAAAGGTCTGGTGTCCCTGAGAATGGAACCCAATCCAATTTGACAGTCAAACCTGATACTCAGTTCATCCTCAAGATTTCACTGATCTAGGTTTTGTAATTCTGATGAGTTTTGTAGCACAAGCAACTGTGTTCTGTGAGAGATGAAACTTTGCCATTTTCTCCTTGTTTTATTTTTTCAAGTCTGTCTTAGAATTGTTCTGGCTGGTTGACGATTGCAGAGGGATTTTTTCTGTTCCACTGGTATCATCCCATACGTGAATTATTAATATATGTGGTGTGTTTTTTTTTTTTTCATAATCCATTACCTTTTAAAAAAGAGTCATGGATGAGCAAGATCCAGCTGCACTAGGGCTCATCAAATGTCTAACGATTTTTCAAAGTTGGAGTGTATTCCCAAACATGTTTGCACGAACATTTTCCCTCTATTTACATCCCCTGTGTGTTGACGGGAAATGCAAGCCTTATGTTGTTTTTTCATTTATACTTAACTCATGAGAATGTTTTGTGAAGCAATTTCAATGTCCAAGAGCACTTCTATTACTGATTTTCTTAGCAATAGAAAGCCCCATTTTGCCAATAGAAGAGGAGAGAAAACCCCATAGAAACTCAACAAACCCAAGTTTGGTTCAGAACTTGAAACCAGCAAAAATGGAGTGGTTTCTACACTTGGCAAATCTTGTCCTAAATCCCTTGTAGGAAATCTCCATTTGCTACCTACAAATGAGTAGTTTTATGTCTAAACAGGTAATTATAAGCTTTGCTGCCCTGTTAGCTGATGCTTGTATCTAGCTGTGGGACAAACTCTAGTATCTCAGAAAATATAAAATAGAGGTACAGAGCAGGTGGACATGCTATAGAATGTATTTATCAGCTAGCTAGCTGGGATGAATGAGATTGAAATTCTAGTTTGTGAAGAGACAAAATGAAACTGAATTTTTCCGTGTCTTTATAGAGTTTTCCTTGCTGATTTACCCAAAGAATAAGACTGAGATGAGTTAGACATGTTTTGCTTACTCAAAAGATCTCTTAGCAGCTTTTATATGGGCAGTCAGTATAACAACTCATATTAATATAGGCTAGTCATTAAAGTAAGTTAATTAAGACTTCATTATGACAGCGCTCTTAACAGATTTAATGAGTATCCTGGGGAGTGAAATGGGGACACATCCTGAACTTTTTTGGGGGGAAAAAGACTATTTATGAAGTACTATCATTATATCTCTAGTTTCTCCAAATTAGTGAACTCGTTTTGACTTATTAAATAGTGAGGTCTATTCTTGCTTTCACAAACTTTGAGGTTTGGGGTGCTGAGTTATGACATCATAAAACAAGGCATATCTGTTTGATTTCAAATCCTGGCTCATCCGTGTCAGCACTGGGCATCTGTACATAGAGAAAAAGATTTAGCATAATATCTGAAAGTTGGCAGGCACTCAGCAAACCCACGTTCTCTGACAACCCAAGGTCTCCCAGTGAATGGTGGTGCTCAAATCACCATCACCTCGGTGAGATCATTACCTGGTGGAGGTGATGTAGACATGGCCTCAGCAGCCCCTGGGCTCCTGGACTCGATTTCAAGGCTCCTTCCAGCACCAATCTATTTCTTTCTGATTCCCCTTCACCTGGGGATGTGTCCATGACTGTTCAGTAAGTGTGCCTCAGCACATTGTGACGAGGCTCAGCAAAGTGAGTTCCTCTCTCAAAAATACTCAGAGGCATCTTTAGAATACTCCTGGGCTGGCAGGCGAGGAGTAGAGTTCCATGAGAAACTTTTGTTTGTTTGTTTGTTTGTTGAAAGGACCTTTAAAAGCATGAATTAATTAAAAGAAAAGCAAAACAACGTTCTTTCATAAGCTGTAGACTTAGAAGGGACCTTCATGGGAACTAGTAGCAGGGCGTCATCCATTTTGCACACATCACTCCCTTCCCTACACGGTCTTTTCCACCAAACATTGTGAACCACTTGTCAAAAAAAACCAACACACTGAATCAGTGCCATGCTGATGTGCATTTCATCATGCAGGGCCGTCAGTCACAGAGCTCATGTCAGGGCTCAGAGCGCCTTGCCGTGAACCCCTTATTCTGTGAAATCACTACAGGTTTATGGATACTCACAGTGGACTTTTGTTTTTAATCTAGCTCAGCCGTTCTTTCACTCATGATGTATTCTTTTAAAAAATATATATTTCTTTATTGATTTCAGAGAGGAAGGAATAGGGAGAGAGAGATAGAAACATCAATGATGAGAATCATTGATCAGCTGCCTCCTGCACGCCCCTACTTGGGATCAAGCCCGCAACCCAGGCATGTGCCCTTGGCCGGAATTGAACCTGGGACCCTTCAGTCCGCAGGCTGACTCTCTATCCGCTGAGCCAAACAGGCCAGGGCTCATGATGTATTCTAAGGCCATATTTGTCAACTTCATCCCCAATGTTAGAAAAACACATTTAGGTCACTAGTTCTCTTTATTATAAATAATTCTCAAATGAGAGATTCTACAAAGAAATTTCTCATTGGTAATTGGCAGAGGTGACTCAAATTGTTGCTGTGACGACTATATATGTCAGGAAAATACAGTGTGATCAGAAAAATCCCAGAGGGGCTTGGCAAGGATCAGTGTCCTCACAAAAATGTATACTTTGTCGTTTGTGTTAAAATAAGAATGTTTTTATCATTCTACTTGTTACATGAGATGCACATCAGCATGGCACTGATTTATTGTGTTGGTTGTTTTTGAGAAGCGGTTTAAAAAGTTTGATGAAAAAGACCATCTACACATTATTTATAATAATACAAGGGTAATATGCTAATTAGACTGGACATCTTCCAGACATCCTTCCAGACGAGGCAGGACCAGAGGGAAGCCAGCCCGGGTCCCGGGTGCCTGCTGGTGGCCAGAGGGAAGCAGCCTGGGTCATAGGTGCCTGCTGGTGGCTAGAGGAAGGAAGGCCTACTTTTGAGCAAGTTTTCATGCATCGGGTCTCTAGTATATCTATAAAAATACAAAGAAACCGTGAAGGAGAAATGGAATGATTTAACTACCTGAAAACTGAAGAAGAATTCACAGGAAATACATAAAGAGAAAAATGTCATCCCAGAATTTGGATCTATATCTGATTCTGAACACTACACGCTCATGCGTATACTCGAATCTCAGAATGGAGAAGGAACAGTTTTTCCATTTCCCTGAGCAGAATTGAGTCACGCTGACAGCGGATGGCAGAGGTGGGCGGACGGAGGCGAGGCAGTCAGGATTTTTAAGTCCCTGGTATCTGTTTGTCATTAGTAATTGTTTTTCTTTCCTCCTAAGACCTAAATATCTTTTAATTATAGGTCAACTGATTCTGTAACTGAAACATTGAGTAGCAGATTAAGCACAGCCTGCTGTTACTGTAATGAGGAATGATTAGGATCTCAAATAGTTTTCTCTCTTGCATGGAAAAAAGCACCAATTAGTATTAATGAATCACGGCTTGAATGAGGAAGCCAGATTTCTAGTTTTCCCAAACACGAGAATGGCTTAATTTTGGCCAGGATATTGTGTTTCCTTCTTCTTGTTGTTATTATATTATTTATATTATTTTTTAATGAAACCTTTGCACATAAGTGTCTGAAGTCTTCAGGGCTACTCTTTAGACATGATGATGAAGAATCAGTTTAACTTTCTCACTGAATACAAGTGCACTGAGGTTGCAAACGAGGGGGGGGGTTGCTGCTGTTGTTTATTGATTACATGTCTGAAATAACCTGTTTATGTTTATGTTGCTAGCTTGGTCAAAGGGGACCTTTGTCTTAATTGGGAAAGAGATACGGTGTGTCAGGGAGTGTTGAAATGGTCATAGTTGCTCATCTGTGGCACGTGATGTAAATTCAATGAGCCTTTTGGAAGGAAGGTACTTTGGCACATTTGTCAAAAATACCTTTAAAATGTTTATATTCCCGATGCAGTAAAATCAGTTCTAGAAATAGATCCTAAGGAAATAATTGTAAACACACCAAGATTCATAGTTGCAATGTGGAAAGTTGGAAACAACCTAAAATGTATGATTATTAATTCCTGTTACACAGGTAGGAGTTTTTTTGTTTGTTTGTTTGTTTGTTTCTGTCCTGTTCATTGTAATTTCACATGTGCAAGGACCAGTGCCTGTTACATAATAGATGCTCAATAAATATTTGCCGTATGATTGAATAAATGCATGCAGTCAACAGAAGTCATTTTCTCTGAAAATATTTAAGAGTAATGAAAAAGCTATGTGAAAAGGCAAGAAGAAATTATAAGTATAGTATGATACTAAACCCATTGGAAAGTAAACTTATTTGTAACTTGCAGGCTTCTATTTGCCAATAAACATTTTGGAAGGGTACAGAAAACAGGGATAAAATCAACCTGAGAAGCTTTCCCAGAATGCAAAGAAAAGGAGATGAAAATGATAAAAGAGAACATGAAAGACGTGAAGGACAGAGAGAGAATAGGCGTCTGACATAAGGATTATGAGTTTTCCAAGACACAAAGTAAAAAATCAGAATAATTGGAACAAAAGAACTAACACAATTAAGGAAAATTTTGTGGAGCAAAATAATGTTTACTTATAAAATTCAAAAGCCTCAACACATTCTTGGCAAAATTAATAAAGAAAAAGAACGTGCATGTTATTTGGGTAAAAATATAAGCTAGCATGAAGAAACAAAAAAAAATCATACTGGCTTTTAACTTTTTGTCGTATTTACAGTGTTTGAGGTGAAAATTTTATGATAGAAGCATTTTACTCACAGCCAATTAGTAATTCACATATGAAATCAATAGAAAAATATCATCAGGTATACAAGAGTTCCGAAAACAAATTGTTCTGAAACATTTTGGCAGTTTTTCTAAAGCTATATAGTTCATCTTAAACATGGTATCAGTGAAAATGAATGCTAAACTAGGGAGAGTAATATTACAAAAGTCCTCAGAAATCAGCCTACAAGTCTATCACCAGCCACTATATATCCAGATGACAGAAGTTATGATAACAATTTGTAGCTCAGCATTACTAATTGACTGAGCTGACCACAAAAATGAAACTAAGAAAGGAGAGAGAGAGAGAGAGAGAGAGAGAGAGAGAGAGAGAAACATACATCAATGTGAGATACATTGGTAGATTATCTCCCAAAGGCACCCCAACCAGGGCTAGTGATGGAACCTGCAACCCAGGTATGTGCCCTTGACCAGAAATCAAACCCTAGACCTTTGGTGCATGGGCCAATGCTCTAACCACTGAGCACATTGACCAGGTAAACACATTTTATTTTCGTACCTGGACAAAGATTAAACTAAAGCAATCTCATTGCTTGTTCTTTGATTTATTATGGAAATAAACAGGTGATTGAACACATCCCTGGTGTGATAGGATCCTCTCTCAGGTAGAATGCATCTAGAAGATTAATAGCTTCAGTGAAATAATGTTACAACTCTTTTTTAAATATATCATGGGATTTAGAGTCATCTCTGGACTATAGGCTTATGAGTTTCGATCTTTCCCTCTCTTGGTTTACTTGCATTTTCCAACTTTCCCACACTGATGAGGAACTATTTTGCAATTAAAAAACAATTTAAGTTTTAAAATGTAGTTTAAATGTTCTAAGAAAAGTGTTGCGCCATAACAATATCATTTGGAAAGGGGCACCAAAGGGAACTTACAGATGAGAGATTAAAGAGTGGAAGAGGCAAAGATGGTTCACAGATTTTGATAATACTTTGAGAAAAAATAAAATGATACCAGAAATATTTATATTGGAAATAACAGGATGGGCATCGCAAAGCCGCACCTGGGAATGACTTACTTAAACACTAAAATGTGGACCGTTTTCTCTGGTTCCTCTTTTATCTTTCCTAAATGAAAACAACAGAAATGACTCAAGGCAGGTTACAATTTTCTACCAAAAAACTAAAGGCTTTTTTATGTTTTTGAAACAGTGAAATTTTAACAGTTATTTCCAGATAACTCATGGTCATCAAAGGAAAAATTCTCATTATTTATATATTTCATCATTTTGAGAAGTAACATTGGTACCTATAGATCCAAAAAAAAGTAATGCTTAAAGTGATTATCCGTTTTCCCCCACAATTATTTCTGTAAAAAATGCATGAAGTACAGAAAATTTCAAAATATAAACCACAACATCCATATTTTTACTGCTCAGGGAAAATGACTATTAACATTTTAAAAATTATATATACTTTGGGTCATTGTCACCCTTATCTACATTTAAAAAATATTAGGATACAGTAAACATACTGATTCATAAATTAATTTTTATTTAAAATATACCCAGAACATTTTTTTTTGTATCAGAAAGGTCTTAGAAAACACAAGTGCTATTTTCTAGTAATCTATTAAATAAGTTTTAGGCTGTTGTTTAATGTTTTTAGTTTAAAACTTTACTATTACAAACAATGCTTAGGGGGTCATGTTCGTACATGAAACTTTGCGCATCTGTAATTATGTTCTTAGAATAAATTCCAGAACTAGAGTGGGTCACTAGGTACACAGTTTGAAGGTATTTACACGTCACCTCTCGTTTCCCTCCTGGGATGTCTGTGAACACATCAAATTTTCTCTAGCCCACGCTAAGTACCTTGGAGGAAGAATCTGGAGACTCTAATTTCTATGTCCCTCTCTTCTTGGTGTTCATTCAGACCGAAGAGGGAAATAGAAAGTTAGAGTAATTCCCAGTTCTTACAGAGTTTCGTCACCCATCACAAAGAATGATGGAAATATTACAAAGGGAGACTCTTCCCACTGCAGTTTTGCAGATGGCAGTCATCAAGGTTGATAGTTATCAGAGCTGACAACGCCATCACTGTACAGTTTCTGAGGAAAGCGGAGGACAGGGCAGGGACTGTCCATCCTTTGCAGTTGGCGGTCATTTTCCAGAGAACAGTGAACATCCCGGGCTATGCTCTTGAACTAAGTCAGAAATTAAGATCGCCCAAGGCCTGGAAACCATTTAATTGCGATTCAAGCATTTCTGGAAGTGCGTGGAGACCCTCGCCGGGAGGAAACTGTCCTTTTGCAGAAGTGGAAGGAATTGCTAGTAACAGAGGGTGGGAAGAAAGCCATTTCTAAAAATCAGAATTGGCTTGGGATGCCAGAGAGAAAATGTTCAGTTTATAGTAAGTATACATTTTAAAGTTTTCCTTTCTGTACAAGAAACAGAAATGGTTTTATACCTATTTGTTTCTTTGCTTCTTTTAAAAAATATTTTATTTCAGAGAGGCAGGAAAAGGGGGAGAGAGAAACATCAGTGATGAGAATGAATCATTGACCAGCTGCCTCTTGCACGCCCCCTACTGGGGATTGAGCCTGCAACCTGGGCATGTGCCCCAACCGGGAATCAAATTGTGACCTGCTTCACAGATCAATGCTCAACCACTGAGCTACACTGGCTAGGCTCTTTGCTTACTTTGAATGTTGAATAAGAGGAAAAGTATTGCGTTTTCTGACATTGGTCCTGACTTCACATCTGGGGGTGTTCTAAAGAGAACCGATACTGTATGAACATTGTGTCTTTCCACTGAATCCTACATCACATGCAGCTGCAAAAGATTGGGTTGCAACCTTACTAACCCGTGTCCACACCACAGGGATAGGTGACAGTGTATGCCTGACTCTCCAGCTACACTTCAAAGGCTTTGACTGTTTAATGTCTATCCCTGCTTAATGTGTTCCCAGAAGTCCTCGGGTTCCATGCGGGCGGGGTCTGTCCCTCTCACTCACCGTTGTTGTTTCAGCTACTTAGAAACTCAGTTGAACCGGCGCTGTTACAAGAATGCCTGCTTTCTCTTAATCTTACCATCAAAGGGGAATTCATCCTGGTTTTTAACCTTTGCCAAATTGATAGCCAAAAGCGAAACTCATTGTGTGATGCTGGTAAAATTGAACATAAACTCCTATGTTTATTTTTCTTTTGTAATTTGCCTCTTTTGTGTCCTTTGTCTATTTTTTTCAATTAAGCACTCCTCTTCTTCCTGTTGATGTAAAAGAACATGTTCTTAAATGAGTTAAGGATAATAGCCCTTTGTCTCCCATATATTTTGCAAATATTGCATCCTCAGAGTATTATTCATAGTTTTTAACATAGGGAGTTTTAACTTTTTTCCCCCAAATCTATTGTTTTTTGTTTTTCTGGCTTTGCTTTATGCTTATAAAGCCCTTCTCTGCTACATGTTTGTTATTTATTTCCTTAAAATTAACCCAACTGATTATGTTTAACAAAAAAGTATTCTAAGGACTTTACTTTTTTTTTTTTTTTTGCCTCAAATCATTTAATTTGCACAGTTGACTTTTTATATATTTTTCAGGCTTGCTAATCTGCAAATGGCATGAGATGAGAAACGCATTCTGAAATTTCTTTTTAGAAATTGGAAATTCTAAAGGGAAACCATGGCTCTGGTGACCATGTCGGGTGTTCTTACACAGGAGGCTGATACCTGGAATCAGATCATCATTAAACTGCAAGCTGTGCCATTTAGGTCCTATTTGTTCTCAAATACATAATTTTTTAATGAACCACCAGTTTCTGGGTAGTATAGTCTAACTTTCATTTCATTGCACCTGTGTCAAAACAGTTTTTGATGCGCTTTGATATTGGGAGACTGAAAGAGTCGATACTTTTAATTTCTTGAATGAATTTGGAACTCTGTCCATATTAAAAGTTACAAAATGGAAGCCAGTAGAAATGTTCAAATGCTTGTTCTCTAAGGGAGATGCATGGAGCCGTGTGCTTACACAAGGATCTGTGGAGAGGATGCTTTTAAGATTGATAGAAAGTACCCAGCTAACCAAGAGGCAGGGTCTGGCCACGCAGTTCCCTTCATTTAGGATGAATTGCCTTGGAGCCCGAGTCTCACCTTTGGCTGGTGACTTGCATAGACTTTGTTTCTCAGAACCATATAGTTCGAAACACTTGGTCAGTCTTCATGGGAACAAGGTATTTCTCATCTCTTCCATTTCTTCGTCCTTGCATTTGGACATGTCGACTGGGGCAGTGGGAACACGGAGGCAGGTGGGCCAGACACAAAGGAGGCCTGTGGGGCACAGGCCACCTGGGTGAAGCAGGGAGTCTCCCAGGGGTGAGGATGACGGAGCCCCTAGCGTTAGGACGCTTGCATGCACGACTCCGGAGACCAGGTTCTGTGACGCAGGTCTAAGTTTATTGCGGAAGTACAGAGTATTTATAGGTGGAGGTGGCCAATCATGGAACGTCTTCTTAGGAACCAATGAGTGTAAAGGTTGGGATACTGTGTACGTGGCTGTGGGAGGGGCTCAGGCAGGTGTTGCCATCTTCCTGGTTTGCCAGAAAGATCTGAACTGCTGGAGTGAGCTCACAGCATTGCATCAGCCACTGCACCGAGATAAACCTCCTGTGTTCTACCTACACCTGGGTACAGTGGAACGCTCACCTGTTGGATGAACTCAGTCATGAGAAGTAAGCTGAAGGGCTTTCTTGCTTGATCATGGTAGGATTTTATAGTGTGAGTGTGGGTATGAGTGTGACATGAGAGCTCTCACCATGTCTGCCTCTGACCAAATAGCCTTTCCAATGACTCTCACTTTTGGTCTTAGTCTTATTCTGCTTACTGATGTCTTCATGGATGTGAGTGGATTCTCTGAGGCAACTCATGGTTCTCTGAACACTGGCTGATGTCTGTGGTGGAACTACTGGCTACCAGTGTCTGATTGGCTCTGTTCCCTACCCATCAGTGCAGATGAATTGTCCCCCTCAAGGCTGAGCGGACCATTTCAGTGGTGTAGTGAGACTGGATTATACAAGGTGTGGCAAAAGATTTACAGTTGAGTATGGGAAACACAGAGTTTATTCTTGTATTTTCATGTATGAACTAGAGGCCTGGTGCACCTCCTTAGTGCTGCCACAAAGGTGGGAGAGGCTCCCGCCACCGCCGCTGCACTTGCCAGCCATGAGCCCAGCTTCTGGTGAGTGGTGCTCCCGCTGTGGGGGCGCACTGACCACCAGGGGGCAGCTCCTGAATTGAGCATCTGTCCCCCCCCCCCCCCCCCAGTGATCAGTGCATGTCATAGCGGCCTGTTGTTACACCGTTTGGTTGATTTGCATATTAGCCTTTTATTATATAAGATCATTAACGTTGTCAGGTATTTTCTTCCCTCACTGTCATTCTCAGGTTGATCAACTCTTTGAGGGGTTTCTGTCAGATCCATTTACTGACAAGTGTTGTGTTTGAATATCTATGCTAGTTTATAGTCTTACAGAAACAAGGGTCAGAGAATAATTCATTAGGAAGAACATTGAACCAGGTATCAAAGGACATTTGTTAGCTGCGATTCTGACGAAGTCTCTAATGAACCTGGAGGAAGACCTTCTCCTTCTCTGTTGAAGTTGCTTCATGTATAAAAGGAGGAAAAGAATGCTTGCCTTTCCCTGGTTCGTTGAGCATTGTCCCATGCGCCAAAGGGTTGCTGGTTCAGTTCCTGGTCAGGACATATGCCCAGATGGCAGGCTGGATCCTCAGTAGGGAGTGTACAAGGGGCAGCCGATTAAAGTGTTGCTCTCACATCGATGTTTCTCTCTCTCCCTCTCCCTTCCTCTCTAGAAAGCAATAAAAATTCTTTAAAAAAAAAAAAAAGCTTGCTTGCCTTCCCCACTTCAGAGGCTTGTCCTCAGAATCTTAAATGTGAAAGTACTTTTGTGACCTCAAAAGCCCTCCTTCAATGCATGGTTTTCTTCTTAGGAGGCTCTGTGACCTCCCTACCTGAGGGAGCCTTTAACGGAACCTCCCACCCCCACCATCACAGGCACTTCTACTGCTCTGTTTAGAGAAACTCATTTTATGACAGCACAGATACAGACCTGGATCGCGGGGTCACTGCTGTGTTTCCATTACAAACACACAGGCTTTAGACTACAGCCCTCTCCACGTGTGGAACTTCATGGAGTCCCATGTGTGGAGAGTCTGCTGGCACAGAACCAAGAGCTACAGGGGAGTGCACCACGCAGGCTTGGCCCGAGTGTGATTTCAGCCTGAACCCGCTGGTGATTGTTAGGCGGTCCCATCCTGCAGTCTTTCAACATGAACAACTCTCCTGGGCCTGGATGGTTTGGAAATCCGTCAAGATGGAGGAGTACCACGGCTAGGGTTGACCATCAGCGAGGACCCTCTAACCAGATGGAACTGAAATCTTGTTTCTTGAGTCTGCTGCTGCTTTTCAGCATCTGTGTGGCCTCCTGCTTGAAATAAATAAGCAAAGGATGTATTCATAAGTGCAATGGCTTCCACACCCCTTGGCCCGATGGTTTCTTTGCCCCACTCCAGGTTGATGGTAGTAGTCAGAGAAATGGATCCAAACGGATTTTGTAGAGATAGTCAAAAAGCTATGCCAGCTTGGCCTGTTCAGAACAGTAAGTACAGTAGACGAAGCTGCCCGAGAGAGAGGAGAGGACCTCAAGTCAATTACGGATTGCGTTCGCTCCACCTTAGGGTCAGCCCGCCACAGCTGCAGATGTGTTCCAGCATCCAGGAGGCGTTCGTGGAGAACTAGGGGCTCATGTACACAGTATTCTGCTCAAAGCAGAGGTGTCAGCCCTGATGTAGAATGAAAGGTAGTACGAGGGCTCCAATCTGCACCTTTAGAAGACACGAAGCCGTTTTCTTTTGCCACATCATTGTCCAGTATCTCTACATGGTGACATTATCCATGTAGACACAGACCCAGGGAAGGGCTGCGAATGAAAATTAAGTCATTGGTATCCATTTGTCATCCGTGGTGACCCCAGTGTTGCCAGACCACTGACAGCATGGAGAGGCTGACTCCAAGACCCCTGGTCATCCTCTGCGTTACGGTACCCTTCATTCATCTTCCCAGGATGCCTGCTGAGGTTGGTAGAATATCTCTGCACATCACAGGCTTTCTTTCTTCTCACGTATAGGTGACATTCAATATTATATTAGTTTCAGGTGTACAGCATGGTGGTTAGATGGTTATACAACTTACGAAGTGTTCCCCCTGCTAAGTCTAGTGCCCACCTGGTGCCATACATAGCTATTACAATATTATCTATATATATAAAAACCTAAGCAACTGTTACATCTGGTTGACCGGAATGACCAGTCAACCGGTCACTATGATGTGCACTGACCACTAGGGGCCAGATGCTCAATGCAGGAGATGCCCTCTGGTGGTCAGTGCACTCCCACAGCCAACATCCTGAGACAGGCTAACCTCCTGCGGAAGGGGAAGGGATGACTAGGCTAGAAGGCTCTGATTGGCTTGGTCACTGGCCAGGCCAAAGGACCCCACATGGGCATGATGAATTCATGCACCAGGACTCTGGTTAACTATATTCCCTGTGCTTTATTTTTACATCCCTGTGACTGCTTTGTAACTGCTGATTTGTACTTCTTAATCCCTTCATCTTTTTCAATAAAATCAGGTTCTCTTTTTAAAAAGCAGTAAGCATGGGAAAATGAAGCAATTACATGAAAACATAATCCTCAAAGAGTTGTATGGTACCTGCATTCGGGTGCTCATCAGGAGACCTTCTGTTCAGACAGGAGTGAATAGGTAACTTAATTCCATAAGCCAGAGTGTGATAACATTTCTACACAGGACCAGGGCTAAATAGTAGCCCTATTTTTGGCTTTGTGGGTCATATGGAGACTCCTCTGTAAATGCTTACCTCTCCGTTGTGTTACAAAACCAGCATAAATGGTACGTCAATAAATAGCTGTGTTTCTGTCCCAGTAAAACTTTACTTAAAAAAACAGACAGTGTGCCAGATTTGGCCCACAAACTACAGTTTACGGACTTCTAGAATAGGTTACTGTGCCCAGTAATACATGTGTGGACACTAAAATATTGAGCAACAATAATTAGTTCCTATTTTGTGCTGCTGTAGATACAAAAATGGATGAAGACCCAGCTTTATGCATACACATTATCCTCCGTGGCTTCTAGGAGGGTGGCATCTGGTACTACGTCCATCAATGTCTCCCCAGTGTGCTTGCCTTTCATCACCGCCCACCTCCAGCGCCCTTCCCCACATCAGTCTACCCACTGTGCCTTGAGGGCAGAAAATGATGACGTCATCCTGGAATAGACAGCAGACTCGTGTTTAGCTTCAACTCACACATCGTGAGGCATTGGCACCTGAATTCTCTTTTATCTTCAAGTCAATCCCATGAAGTAAACTCCATCACTCCTAGTTTACAGATGAGACGTGTGGCCTTGGAGACGTTAAGTCCTGTCCCCCAAGAATTCTACGCTAGTTGGTTAGGGGAGCTGGGGCCCAGCCTAAACCCCAAGAACATTACCACATGTGTCCTACACGACACATTTGCTTCGAGCACTAATAGTTTATTTGGAGTAAGAGGAGAAAAGATAGGAAACATCTTGAATTCCAATAAGGGAGCTGAGAGGAGGCTGGCTGGGTGTCCAGATCACTGTTAGGGTGGGTTTTTGTTTTGTTTTATTTTGCTTTGTTTGAACATTAACATTGTGGCTGTGTGCTGGAAAGGACACACATTCTTCATTCTTTTTTCATTACTTGGGAATCGTTGCAACCATTATGCAAAACCAGCAAAAGGAAAACTTAAAAAAAAAGGAGTGATCTGGCAGGCGATGCCTGGCCGAAGAACAGTGCGGGGTCTCACGGGAGAACAATATGCATTTTGTAAACTTTCTTAAGAGACAATTTATGGTTTCGAGAAAACAAAACAGGAAATTGAATTAAAAGGAGAAACATACTTAAATAATGCTCGAGTGATGACATAACCCACCCAATGTAACAATCACAACTTAAGGTCAGGCATGGTCAGCTACAGGAATTTTCTGGCCTTGCTTGGTAGTGACCCTGAGTTGAAGAGGGATGTTTACTTATTTGAGTGGTACTGCCTCACGACTTTGCAATAGATGGAAAACTAATTTAAAAAAAAAAAACAAAACGGGAAATTTGGCCCTAAATATAGGGCTCCTGGAACATCTTTACTGAAAACACAGAAAGAGGGCCTTCCCTCTGACATCATGAGTGTTGGTGCTGGACTCTTGATTAGTGGAGCCTCACGCTGGAATGCATTCAGGGTATGTCAAGGAGGTGTGCTTTCTTCCCATCATCCCGTGCTCAATACCTCCTGGGGAGTGAGGAACTAAAAAAAAAAAATCCCATTACAAAAGGCTGAGTTTTTATCAGAAAGAAATAAAATCTGGAGTTATTTGCTACTATCCTAGTGAACACACACACACACACACACATACATGTGTACCTGCACACACACACACACACTTTATGTTGTGTCTGGTAAAAAAAAAAAAAATGGTTTCAAGGGAAGAAAGTGGATTCCTAATTTGAACCAGTATGCTACGTCTGCAGTCTCCTTATAGTAATGTTTGTTTAGTTTTCTAAGACCCTTGAAGCGCAGGGGGCAAAACAGAGAAACTGTGGACACTTGAGTGAATTTAAATGTTGGGTCTTGACTCAGACATTTTATAAAGAAGGGTCTTTTTCTGCCTTCGTTGTAAAACAACACTATTATGTATAAAAACTAAGATTTTGACACTGTCCATTTTCTTTTCTATATTTCACAATATAATTGCATGATTATAGTATAGCCTCTATTTTATAGTGAGGATATTGAGATGATGATGATTTTTCCATAGCCAAGCTCTTAACCACTACCCTAATCTGCCTCAAATGGGGATCAAAAATCTGTGCTATCATTTAAGTGTGATAATATAATTAACTTGGTCTAAGCAAAAAAGGATATTTCATGACTTTCTTGTTTCTTTGAATTTGTTGTAATGGGGTTGGGTTTATAAACAACACACGGAAGTATTCTTGTTCAATCTGTGTTGTGATGGATGGCACACATCTCTGAGCTACCTGATCGGATTCATCAGTTCAGCCAAACACAAGTTACCACATCATAGAGTCACTGAGCCACTCACCACTCAGAGATGAAATTCCTTAGAGCATCAGCCATGTATATATAGAGTGTCCCCCAAAATAGCGACACACTTTAACAGCTGATAGCTCAATTTTGAAAATGAAATGTATTCAAAGTGTGTGTATACATTTTGGGGGGACACCCTATATGTCCCTCTTGTATCACTGGTACCTGATTCCAGACAGGGGTCCTCAAACTACGGCCCGCGGGACACACGCGACCCGCCGAGGACCTTTATCCGGCCCGCCGGGTGTTTTTGCCGCCTTGTTTTTTTACTTCAAAATAAGATATGTGCAGTGTGCATAGGAATTTGTTCATAGTTGTTTTATTTTTTTTTTTAACTATAGTCCGGCCCTCCAACGGTCTGAGGGACAGTGAACTGGCCCCCTGTTTAAGAAATTTGAGGACCCCTGGAAAGTCAGCTAAACAAATCAGGAAGATGAGGTTTATGGCTAAATTTACTCTCGTAAAGGGTTATGTGGTATGGTAGATTATTTGTAACCTGGCTGCTATAATTCCTCTCCGTGTATGCATGACTCTGGGCTTGGCCACATGATTTGCCTTAACCAATAGAGGCAGCAGAAGTGGCGGCACGTGAACCTGTCCCTACAGGTCTTGCGGCTTCTACTCTAGCGCTCTGGGGCCCTTGTCACCAGCCCAGGACTATCCTGCTGACTATGACCACTTATTTCCAGAGGTTCTGGTGAGGCCAAATCAGTCCATAAAGCCCCAATTTCATCACTGGGATATGCATGGTGCCATATGAACCCAGCCCACATGACTGACCAATAGAATAATGAGCAAATAAGAGGAATAAAATGGCCTCCCTTTAAGTCACTGAGATTTGGAATAGAAAATAGGAAATTTTTTTTTAATATAGGAATAGAAATCTGATACCTCTGCACTTTGAAAGCTGAATATTTTCATCTAGCTCATCATTAAAGTGAATAAAACCAGACAAATTATGAATAAGAAACCCACTAAAAAGACCCATTTTAAAAAACCTCTTATAGTTGAACACATCTCCACCTCATGAGGGAGGTTCTTCAGAGGTAATCAGCGGGGACATCCTGTTCTTATTTTGTTTCTTTCTCTTAGAGGAGCCAGTGCTATGAAACCAAATTTGCAGGTCACCCTGGGGGCATGTCTTCACAGACTGAGGACATGTGTTTGGTTAGACCTGTGTCTTTTATTGTTGAATAATATGTCAAGTGAAACGAAATCGCCTGATGTTGTTTTTCTTTGGAATTTGATGTGCAACAATAATAGTTCTGCGATAATAAACTTGGATTCGAGGAGTGGTCCTAAGGGTAGAGTGAAAATAAAATGAAACGTTGGAATAAAGCCCTGCTCATGAAGGTATGGAGTGTCAGACCACTGAGGGATGGGTGGGTTTCAGAGGAGAGCAGGTTGAGTGTACTTTGATAGAAGAGTAATAACGCATTGACCGGGTGTAGGAAGAGGTCAACTACAAGCTGGATGGCCTAGGCTATTGTCCTGGGGCGAGGAAAAGGGGTTTCCTCATTGTAAGAGGCGGTGTGTGTTTTTTTTTTCATAGCCAGAATGCCAAAAGCAACAGAAAATCATTCTCTTAAGTCTAAAAACTTTGCCAATGTAATATTAAATATAGTGCAATTACCATATTTTTGGCAGTGAGTAAAGCACTTCTACGCATTGTCTCAATTCCACAACAATTTTGGAAGAAATGTTGTCACTCCTTTTTATCGATAAGGAAACTGAGGCTCAGGAAAGCTGAGTAACCTGCCAAGCTGACAGCTTCTAAACGATTGATTGGGGTCTCCCCTCGGAGCACCTCCACTAACCACAATGGATTCCTGGAAACTAGAATGTGATGAGAGACTTGGAGAAGGAAAAACACCCAAAGAGCTGGACATTTCATCCATCAAAGACACGCATGACATGTAACAAGAGGCTATTTGCCCATATCTTCATCATTGTGCCTACATTGTCCCCGATGAAAATGTAATTTGTTATGAGGAAGACACCAGTTCTCTCCAGTGCATATTTTTTCTTTCAAAATACAAAGTGGGAGGCTATATTGAAAAAAAAGTTTCCCCCTAAACTAAAACAATGTTATTTTCAGCTAGGATTTGCCATTGTGTAGAAATACTTTTTGTTCATTGTGTAGACTGTAATCAAGATTGAAGCAAATTCAAGAATCTGTCCCAGGGATATTGTTGAAAAGTCCCAACAGATATGAATTCTCTGAAGAATGCAGCAGGACTGTGAGCTCTGTTTTCTACTTGCGGTGGAACTGGGAAGACTTCGTATCTGAGAAAGCAAATTTGGAAACTACACCCCCTTCTTAAACTCTTTCTGCTAGGAAATCTCCCCATGTTCCACCATATACGCATCCTTCTTTTTATAATTCAATCGTAAGCCATAATTTCTCCGTTCTGAATGTTTTGGACTAGAGAGTCACATACATATGGAGTAAATATGAAAGTGTCAGAGATGGCAGATGACATGAGCAGGCTGCAAAAGCTTTCTGAACCCCCATTTATGTAACACCGGACAAAGTTTTGAAGTCCAATCAGTTTTGTAGGGCTTATAAATTATAGTAAAACTTGGAGAGGTTTTCATGAGCAAGTTTCTTTTTGTATTTTTTTTTCAGTTGCCTACCAAGATAGGAAAAGTTTCCAATCCAAAACCAATAAGCTAGAATTGAGGAGCTCATGACCCATAATTGGGGTGTTCATGCTCCCTCCTGAAGCAAATCTGTGCTGTAACAGACCCTGAGATATGAGGGTAGGATCCATACTATTAATTAATTGGTTCAAGATGCTGTTCTAACATGTCTTTAATATCTACTATCTTTTTTTTTAATTGTTCACTTGATTCCAATACAGACAACTAGGGGATAAGAAAAAAGGACAGAATGCAACTGAGAGCAATTTGGAAAGCTTGCATCATGTGATGAAATCACATCTATGTAGCTGAAATGAACCAGACTACGGGCTGCTCAATGCTAGGACCACTTCAGGTTATCTTGAGACAATGACATCATCGAGAAGGGGACAAGGGGACCACCTGCCTCTGGAGGGCTGACACGACTCAGTCTCCCAGTTACTGTCCCAGCTGGCTTTTCAATTTTTATTCCTCAGGTTTTGTTTCAGCTTGAGTAATCTTTGATCATTTTCCACATAACGGTCAATACTCCTCTATCAGAGAGGAAGACCTTTGCGCCACCATTGCTGTTTGGTGATCATGGGGAAGATAAGGGGGACAGTGAGCAAGATGAAAATGGACTGTCTGTGTCCCAAATGGAGGGAGGTATGAACGCTGGGGGAGAGAAGATGAAAGAAGAAGACGATGCGTCTTCTCACCAGTGTGGATGCTGAATGTACAGAACACATTGTTCGCAGCATCTTTAGGCTACAAACCAGCCTGTGATTCGGCTGGGACCGCAGCTGAAAGGGCAGCAAAACCCAACTGGTTTGAAAAAAAAAACAAAAAAAAAACGCACACAAATCCTTTTCACTGCCCGTGGACGAAATTACCGACTGACATGCTAAACCTATTAAATAGGTATTTTGCAAATTTTGAAATGAGGAAAAACGCTATGTAGAAATTTTTACAGATGCTGAATGATTGTAAATGTGGTTAAAGATGTGGGACTCGCTCCAACTTTGTTCTTTCGTGGATTGCTATTAGCTTACATGTGAAATCTCTGTTGGCCACGAATTTCACATTGTTCTTCCAAATGTAATCATTTCTCTCTTTTATCTGATCTCCTACAGTCTCTCTGTTTTCATCAATATCTGACAGCAATTCCCAGAGATCCAATATAGTCCACTCTCATATCCTTATGTGTACTTCTCTCTTTGAAATCTAATCCCTTAGCAGTGAAATAATTTATTGTGCTTTATTTAGACTTTTATTTTTTGCATGTGTTTTGATACTGTCCTTTGGAAAAGAGTTGTTTGGAAATTTAAACCAACTGTTCACTAAAAGTTATGAAAGCATGATTAAGAAATTTTCTCTCTTTTTAAATCCTGTTTTTTGATCCCTTTTTTTTTTTTTTTTTTTTTAGTGTGCTATGGCAAATGCCATGAAGTCCATGGGTCTGGCAACGATGGAAGAATGAAGATGAAAACTTCTTGGAGCTCAACTAACGGGTAAGCCATACAGAGGTTATAATGAGCCAGAAAAATTAGTGACAGTCTTCTTGTTCTCGAAAACCCTTAGATCTTGTGGTTGTTAGGACTGGAGATGTTGACTTCATTGAATGTGACTTTCTCGTGATATGACGATGGCCTAACACATTCACCTAGTAAACAAGTGGGAGCTACTTGGTTCCAAATTTCATTCGACTATATTTCTCTCCGACTTGAGTCCTAAAGACATGCATTTTGTGAGCACTATCTGAAGAGAAGTTTTTATGGGTACATTACAGTCTAATAGGTGCGTTGTTAAGTTAAAGGGGAAACTTGTTCCAGCAAAGTAGTTGGCAGAAAACCATAAATCTTAATGGATAGGAAAATATGCCTTTCAATAAAAAGGAAAGAGAGAAACAGACCCAGGAAGCAAACAGGCAGGAAACCCTGCTTAAGGGCTCCTTCAAATATCAGGCCTCTGAGTAGCATCTAGCAGCACACAGCCTCTTCCAGTGTTTACGGTCACCTCACCCACATATTATCATTGTCCTCTTCACTCGTCCCTTCTAGTCCTTCGGAAAATTGTCCCTTGGTGGGTGCCAAAAATTTGAGGCAAGAAGGAAGAATGCCTTGCTTGATGGCTAACCTGTGAAAATGTGTTCTGTTGCCAGTGTGGTGGTAGTTGGGATTTTTTTTTCTCCTCACATGGCCCTCATAGCCTGGCTTAATAGATCTTGACATGCAAATTAAATTCTATCCTGAATAAGTAAGCTTTGTTTATTGGTTGGAGGCTGAAAAACTCTATTTCTTATTCTTCTGTTCATCATGGAAGATATATGTACCACTGCTTGTTCCTGAAGTTCATTCCTCACCAGTAAAACCAACAAGCAGTGGGAGGATCTGGAGTTAATCACGTTCTCATAGTGAGAATGTGAATTAAACAGCCCCTGGGTACTTCCTGCAGCCCTAAGCATCCTTAAGATACTTGCAGGACACTCACTGTGTTGATAAAATTTTGTCTGTAGAGACCATGTGTACCCTACACAGACGTGAGTGGCCATACTTGACCATCTGCGAAAGCTTGTTGAGTGTTTCCGGTGCTCTGGAGTCAGATGTGGACAAAACAGAGGTAGCCTCCTTCATGGAGCTATTTACATTTGCATAATGTTCAACACTTTGAATGAATTGTTCAACCAACCAATTAATTATTTGACATGTTTGATTGAACCTGCGTTACATGCCACAGTTGTATTACTATGTGAGGTGTTGGGATTCAAAGACTTGATCCTGACTCTCAAGGAACTCTGAGTTTAGCGGGTGAAAATCTGATGGGGATAGCATGAGCGTTCAACCATAGTGGGTCATGTAATTAGGGCAGACGGAATTTTTAAACCTGACTCCGTCATCTCCAACGGCCAATCTTTTCTTTAGACCTGTCGTGTTAGAACTTGGCTTTATTCTGATATGACTTCTGCTTTTTCATGTGCTTCCCCAATGCTTTACAAAACTTGCACTGTGGATATTGACTGTTTTTTCTATATCAAGTTTAGTTCATCTCATAACTTAAGACCCCACTAGTTCAAGAATTGTGCTGTACCAGGTACTTGCTATAATAATTACTGTAAAGAAATATATTTAAATCAGTGCTTATTCTTAAAAGTTTATACTTCTATTGGTTCTGAGTCAGCTTCATGCTAGTAGCCTTGACTCTCAAAGGACTTCACAAAATCTTCTTGAATTTGGGACATCAAGGAATAAATTCAAGATGTTTGCCACGTTTGAGGCAAAGGGAATGTACTGAATATTGGCAGGGAGGGAATGTCATCTCTGGTCCCTGGTAAACTGCTAACCTACCAAGATGTGCCCAAGGAGAAAAATGAAAACAGTTTTCAACAGAGTTTCTATTTAGTGGTCACATTCTTGAATATTTCATCTTGTCACTATTTTGTCCCAAAATAGATGTACAGAGTGGTCCCGGAGGTTTTCTTTGTTTTTCTTCCTGTGAGATGGAAGAACTATTTTGCTCAACTTGAAGTAGCACAAACTTAGTTTTTTCTTACACTTTTTAAATAAAAAAAAATTTTCAGCCTAGAATTTCCTTACCTTCCTTCCAACCAAAGCAATGGATAAAAGGAAGGATATATAACAATCTGTATATTTATGCAAAAAGAGCTTGTGAGGGTGGGGATAAGAGATCAACCGGAGGACTTGTATGCATGCATATAAGCATAACCAGTGGACACAGACTAGGGCATGTGTTGGGAGGTAGGAGTGGCTAGGGAAAGGTCAATGGGCGGGGGAGAAGGAGACATATGTAATACTTTAAACAATAAATAATTTTTAAAAAGAGTGGGTTAGCATCTACCAAGTGTGAGAGAGCAGGAGGAATTGCCATACAAAAACGAAATTGCAAAATGAATGCAACACAGTTCCTTTAAGAGCAAGCATGTCAGATTTGCTTTCTAGGTTCCTCATCTAATGGAAATAATAGACATACAAACAAACAACTGTTATACTCCACTTAGTCAATAACTATTTATTGAGCAGCTGCTATGCACTAGATACGAGATGGGCTCCGGGAATATAATGCTGAACAAGAGTCAGATTCCTGCCCTCATGGAGTTTACATTCAAGATGGGAACACAGGCAACAAGTGAATGCATATAAAAATGGCAAAATACATACATACATGAAGGTGAGTAACTCCAGGAAGTAAATGAAGTGGGAGCTCTGATAGTGAATGTAGAGTTTTTCATCACAGGAAGTGTGAACATGAAGATTTCTGTAGTTAGTACTCACTTGAATAGTTGTCATTCATGCAGTGAGGGAGTTGGGGCCTGGATGCTCCACGTAGGAAAAAAGTGGCTTATGCTGAGGGCTATAGGTGAGATTCAATCCCAACGTCATATCCTTGTGTTAAAAACTTGCCTGAAACCCTCAAGGCCAAGTAGCAGTTCCTTCTCCTTACCAGATACTTGATTGTGATGGAGATATTGCTGCTCTGATCAGTCCCGAAGCATGTGAACATTATTTGTATATAAAAATTATTCGTCTATACGCCTGGCTTCCCACTAGCCTGAGTTTTCATTCACCATCTCCCGCTGTACCTTGTGCCAGACCTGGGGTAGGTGTCACAGTGCTTTTGGTTTTGGCTCATCCTCCTCTCTTCCATCAGCTTGGACCACACCCCAGGTGAGGCTATGAGCAGGGTGCAGACTCCGGCACCATGCCAGCGGACTAATGAGCCTAGGCAGCGGGAAAGAACCGTCTCCCCGGTCCCCCAGCTCGAGGGCCGACTCGCTTTCTTTTCTCTTCTACTGTAAAATAGAACCTGTAATAACCAGAAGGGAGCCATGGGGAGCAGAGCTGACAACCAGCCAGAGGAAGGGGGTCCACAGGGGCTGAGAACCAGAAAGGACGCGGAGACAATGGAAGAATGGAAGGAGACAGAGGAGATCAATGGCAGCAGCGTCCCCGTTCATGTTACATGGCAGGGAGCTAGTGAAGAAGGGAGAGTTGAGGTCCTGAACCCATCACTCTGGGCGATTGCAAATCCTCAACTTGCCTTTGAGAATTTTTTTGTAAGTTGAAATATATGATGCCAGTGTGTACGGTTGGATAATGTTATGTCATTTTCTAGACATTGGGCGTGTTTTTAAAAAAAATTGTTTAAAGTATTAAAATAGTAGTACATATGTCTCCTTTCCTCCCCATTGTCCCCCCCACCCCCGGCCCTCACACCCCTCCCTCCCACCCCAGTGTCTTGTGTCCATTGGTTATGCTTATATGCATGCATACAAGTCCTTCGGTTGATCTCTTACTAACAGTCTGAATATGTGAACAGAAATGGCCTTCTACCTTCGCCTGTTGAAGACTGGAGTAAAACAGTGGGTTTGTAAATAGTTGGAGCTGAATAGTTTATTAGTAAATGAATAAAAGTTATCGGTGAAAGATATCAAAGAGTGATGCTGGATTGTTTGAAATAACATTAGCTATATCAGCTGGGCTCCTTCAATTGGAAGGAGACACCTAGGTTATAGAGAGGGAAAGCAGGCAGGCACCGTTCCGTAATGAAACAAAATGCTTATACGAAGGACTAACTGGGTTGGCTAAAAGTTTTAAGTCTCAACAGTATAAAGTGGAGAGATAAAAAATATCTAGAATAATTTAAATTGTGAGGAAGAAATTTTAGGGTGTCTCATGGCGACTTGGTGGGCAGAAAGGTATGCTACTCATGTTAGGAAAGTCAATGATGAATAAAATAATCATTCACAGTTTACAAGGGGGTACTTTTCTGAAAAGCACCTCTTCTATGTACAGTTTATTTGCTAGAACTCAAATTTATTTGCCAGAGCTCAGCATATGCCATCACCTACCTTCCAGGGGTTGAAAAATACACTTTTCATTTTTCAGGAATGAGGACTAGGAAACAAAGGTGATGAACATTGAGTGTTATCTCTGGCACAAACTCTTTTCTACAATCTTTGTCAGTTGATCAGAAAGTATAAAAATTTCCATAAATACTGTTTATTCAGACTGAACTCTGAAATTTGTATAAGTTTTCCAATGAACTTTCTTACATTTTTCATTTAAGCAAATCTTTACAAAAATGCCTGATTTTTTTTTTTTAAAAAGCGATCATATTAAGGGCTTGATTTTATGGTCTTTTATCCGTATCCTGAAAGGATGAGGCATAAAAAAATCTACCCTTTGTCACACGCCCAGACCCTCCCCACGTTGTCTGTGATGAAGAGGGACGTTTTTTTCCTGTCCTTGGGGTTAAGGGAACTCAACGACATCAGGTTTCAGTACGCAGCTATAAAATATTTTACTTGCCATCTACAGTTGACAAGGAAGCACTGTGAACAGGAGCCTTAGTTGAGAGTTTGTGGGGTCACTCTGCTCTGAAAAGGGAAACAAACATTGCTGGCGTCAAGTGCAAACATACTGGGGTGAGCATTCTCATCAGATATGCGGGAAGGTGAGCTGGGGTTGCTTCTTCTGCTTTGATAACTTAAAGTCTTTAATCTGAGAAAAATAAAGCTGCGCAGTTAGTCATCAACACATATGTAGCATTTATGAAACTGTAAGGAGTGCTAAGGGGAGGGAAGGGCTGGACAAGGCGGGGTGGGTAGTATTAGCTAGAGGACAGCCGTACATGGGGAGAAATGACATGTGACTTAGCTCTGGCTTCCCGTTCAGAGGGTCAGTCCCGGGTTCAAATCTTGTTTATTCTTCTTTGTAGCTTCGTTTCTGGGCCCAGTTATTCCCTTTGGTAAGTTCCATGCGCTCCGCTACCAAAGGGTGATAACTGTGCTTTTTTTTAGAGGTTATTTTGAGGACTCACTGTGTCTGTGTCTGTCTGGGACATAAGAAATGCTCCATAAAGATATTCATTGTTGCACTGTCCGGTTTGGCCCAGTGGATCCAAACTGGATCCCAGTGAAGGATCCCAGGTTCAATTCCAGTCAAGGGCATGTACCTTGGTTGCATGCACATCCCCAGGGGGGAGTGTGTGTGCAGGAGGCAGCTGGTCGATGTTTCTCTCTCATCGATGCTTCTAACTCTCTATCCCTCTCTCTTCCTCTCTGTAAAAAATCAATAAAATATATATTTTAAAAAATATATTCATTGTTATTGTGGACGGTTCAGAAGTTATCACTGCTTTGGCAGGTGAATTCAGAAACCCATTGCCTGAAAAATGTTTTAAAGTTATTGGGATCTGCTAATGATGGCAGTTTGCTTCATTTTCACTTAATACGAATGGGCATTGCCAGATATTTTTCCTATTCTTAATTTATGTACATTTTTTTAACACCCACTCGCGTCTCCATTACCGCCCCCCCCTTCTCTGTGGTGGTTAGCGTGTGACCGAACCGAGGCTTGTTGAGACAAAGTAGGATGGAAAGCAAGGTCTTGAAATAAACAGTGTGAACATCAGTAATACTTTAATTTCCATGTTTCATGGTTATGCAAGCCCACTGCTTTGGAATTTCAACATAACCTTGAGCCATCACCAGCTCTAATTTTCCTCACACTCCAACCCGTAGTAATTGGGCCCTGCCTCTTGCTGCTGCTGCTGCCCCTACTGGCATTTCTGTGGTTGCCTTTCCTTTGCCTCCACTCACTTCGTTTAATGCTCTCTGGCAGCTGCAGGAGCCGGATGCCAAACCCCTGTGCTTCTCGCATCTGGGCCGTGACTCCTGCTCTTGCAGCAGGGCCGCTGGACCAGGCCTCTGGCTCTGAAAGAAAGTGGCCTTGCTCTTGCCCGGCCCCTGTGGCTCAGTTAGTTGAGCATCGACCCATGAACCAGCGTTTAAGAGGTTGGACTTTGGAATCAGAGGAACCAGACCCGGGTTTGCAAAACACCTCTGTCTTAATTATCTGGGTGATTTCAAGCAAGTTGTTTAATTGATATCGGTCTCTGTTTTCTTCCCTGCAAAATGAGGTTTCTTCCAACTACCCCAGGATGTTGGCTACATATGCTAATATCCACAAAGGCCCTGACTTAAGGATTAGAAGAAGGTATTAATAATTGAAAAAACACAAAAAAATGTTTAGAGTTGCTAAAATTATCCAAAGTATTGACGTGGTCTCACAACACGGTCCTACATTTCTCCTTTTATGGCATCTATTAGAAGATATTCATTTACTAATGAATATCGGCCTCAAAAGATGTTCCTGCTTTACCATCCAGTCTGGGGTGGGGAAGGGTTTGTGAGAAAAGATGTAGCTTCTCTCTGCAGCTTTGGAACCACTGTTATTGTCATTGTCAGCATGGTTATCACGTGTAGAGGGCCAACTGGTAACAGTTTTTCCAGTGTAGAGTCAGGGTGGATCCCACCCCATCCCCACAGTGAATCAGACCAGAAGCTTGGCCTGAAACTGAAGATTGTGACCTTAGCTTCGGTGAAGGTTACTCTCTGATTCCTAATGATGTGCTACCTCGGGATACGCCACTCAGTCATAGGAAATAATAAGTAACTGTAGCCATGAAAAATGATTTCCTGAATCATTAATTGCAAAGGAGAAATGGTGTTCAGAGAAAGGAAGTGATCTACTCAAAGAATGGGAGTGTTCCCTTTCCAATTGGTAAAATGATTAAACTGGAGTTGTAGGAAGTGTGGTATCTGTCTCCAGGAGGTCTTCAAGGCAGACACCTCCATTTTTGTGCAAAGAAACTTAATTACCAGGGATTTCCATGGGCAGTTAGCTGGTCTAGGGAAAGAAGAAAAAAGTAAAAATAGCAATATAAAAGTAAGGTTTAAAAAAATACAGATATTACACAGTTGATGAATATGTCCCCCGACTCTCCAAAAAGTACCCACAAATCAAAGTGGCTTGTGATATGCTGCCAGAGTATTTTTTGAAAGCTGAATACAATCACCAAGACTTTTTGTGTGTCTGCATGTGTTGAGAAGGGAAGAGGGGTATGCAGTCTACATTCCCTAGGTCATATGTATGGTGCTTTGGGAATCCTTGTCTTAGTTTTGTCCTAGGTTGACTTGGGAAGTCACAATGCTTATATTCTTGGAAGTGAAATGTAAGAAATCTTAATAGTCAGTGCCCCTGAATAGTAAAGGACTCTGGAACACAAAAAGACCCTATTTATTAGTCATGAACTAGACCATCATTTATAGCCTAATTTAGGTACAGAGAAGAATGTTGCCTTCTGCTTACCCTGACAAATAGGAGTTCATTATGAGGTCATCTGGGAAGAAGAGAAAAGGCCGGGCCTCTCAGAAAACTGGATACAGCCATAGTTCTGAGCTGATAGTAGCCTTAGTAATCAACAGGAGCTCTGGTCACTCCTTCCTACTTTTTAAATTGACCTTTATCATGACTTAGTTACTTGGTCATTGCTTCTCAACTCTCTCTCTCTCTGTCTCTCTTTTTTTTTACACTCCCAAGAGATACTATATGAATTCATGCTCCCTAGAGATCCCGTGGATTCAGCCACTGATAATCCAAGAGAATGAGTGAGTTTCCCAAGCTCTCACGTTATCTCACCGAATAGGCTACTGGCCAGTTTTTGCAGTTGACTTTGGTTTGTGCCCAATCAGCTCTGGACCAATTCTTCAGTTATACGGTGACCTACATTTAAGAGCTCCTCAAAAGGGGGATGTGGATGTGGCAGACACTCAGAGCTTTATAGTCAAAAAGCCAAAATAATGCGAGTTGACTGTTATTTTAATCTGGGCCTAAGTAGTGTGATTATGGACATAGCAGCGCTGCCATCTCAACATTACCATACTTGATTTAGTTGTGCATATAGAAAATAACATAGAGTATTTTAATACATACATGTGTAACATACATAGAGAATCCCATATAAATATCAATATACAAACATAGATTGAAAATGTTTAAAGGTATAAAAGTTTTTTGGCATATACAGCTGTCAAGTTGGATACTTGATATGTACAGTGAGGCTCCCTCAGGGTTTAGCCAAGATGGGCCACGTGGAAAGACAGCTGAATTGCTCTACAGATAAATAGAAAGAATATTAAGTATTCAGGGGCATGCTCCGATCTTGTTATTCTTTGTATTTTACAAATGAGAAAAGTGATGTTTAAAACAGTTGAGTAAGTGCCACATGTTTATTTAATCTATAAACATATCGAGTGCCTGCTGTGCGCCAGGCACCGGGGACTTCACCCTCATGAGCCTCCACTAAGTGAGGGAGGAGGGCAGACAATGCAAAAGTAAACATCTATACCACATAATTTAGAGTCATCATCAATTCTGAAAATTAAAAAATGAAGGACTAAGGAAATAGAACACGAGTGAGGAGTGTTTATTCCAACTGAGGGCAATTCAGCTGCCAACAGCTGTCAATCGTATGGATTAAAGTTAATCACAAATAAGTCACGTCATGTTGAAGAATTCCGAACTAAATCACAGACAATAAAAAACTGGTAGAGGAGCATCCCACGCAGAAACTAACACCAAGGACGAATGCTCTGAAATGGAAAGAGCTGGTTGTGTTAAAGGAAGAAGAAGGGGGTCATGATGGCAGGAGCTTTTAGAGACGATGGAGAACATGATCAAAGATAAAGACAGAGAAGTGGGTGTTGGCAAGATCACAGAGGACTTAACGACTATGCTGAAGTGATTGGAGGAGGTGCCACTGGTCAGTTTTGAATCCAGAAGTGTTATAGATTGTCTTACGTTTTGGACTTTTGTGAAGCAATTGTAATGCAGCAGGCGAGCCAACACGCAAATAGTAACACAATAGACAATGGGAGGCTATTGTTGTTGTCCAGGTGTGAGATTATGATGTTATGGGAGGGGCTGAGAAATGGCTGGATCCAGTATATACTTGGAAAATAGAGTGGACAGATTGCTTGGAGTATGGGAAAGAGAAAAATCAAAGATGACTCCTGGATTTTTCAGCTCAAAGAATTAGGTCAATGGCAGTGCCGTTTTCGGAGCTGGGGGAAAAATTGCAGAAACAGGTGTGCGGTGGGGGAAGCGTCCCCTTTTGTGGATTTTAAGTTTGAGACGCTTATCAGATATCCAAGCTGAGTGTTGAAAACGCATTTAGAAAATTTATCCCAGAGCTCTCAGCCGAGATGCAATCTGGGAGTCATTGGCATATGGGCAACATAAGGGAGAAAGCAGCCCTTCAGACTCAGAACTTGAACAAAGCAGGAAATTGGAGCACAAGATGACGGGGCGAGGTGACTAGTAGAAATACCGCCTCCCCTTCCACCCCACCTGTTCCTTCTTCTTCAGGAGTCTTTGCAAATATCAAAAGGGACATTATATGGGATGGGGCTTTCAGCCTTTCCCCTTTTCCTGTTCCAGATGTTTGGGGGATTTGGGGCATACAGGTCACAGACACTTGAGTTGTGATTATAAAAGCCAATTTAGGACATCTGTAGCTACATACTCGTGCCTTTTATGAGAGGAACAGTACCTGAATGTTTCATCTAAGGTGTTTTGAACAAGGTCCATCTAGGTCAGCAAGGCATATATGTTGACATCTCAACTAATTGGAAATATGAGTCTGAATCACAGAACAGGAGTCAGGGTCTGAATGTGAGTTGGGGAGTTATCTAGAAGTTGGGGCTGAGATGTAGTGGCTACCTGAGGAATAATGAACTAAATAATGCCCTTCGTGGGGGATGTATGTGCATAGGGTCTGGAAGCAGCAAGAAAATAGAGGGGACATCAGAGAAAAAGATGAGCAAGAAGAGTGCAGAATATACCCCAGCTGGTATTGCTCAGTGGTTGAGCATCAGCCTATGAACCAGGAGGTCACACAGTTCAATTCCAGTCAGGGCACATGCCCGCGTTGCAGGCTTGATCCCCAGTAGGGGGCGTGCAGGAGGCAGCCGATCAATGATTCTCTCTCCTCCTTGACATTTCTATCACTACATCTCTCTCCCTCTCAGAAATCATAAAAGTAAATATGTATATTTAAAAGAATGAAGAATGTAGTTTCAGTAAAGGCAAAAGAAGATATTTAACATTTCATAGCAATGACATTCCTATGGTAATATTTCCTGCTAAGGAGACCTGGACGATCTTGAACTCTCTATGGTTTTTTTTTTCATGCTCATTTCTCTGCGTTTGCCGGCAAAGTGTAGTGTGAGGCTACACCTTTAGATAATGTTTTCACAATAAGAGCTAAGGCACCTTTTTTCCCCCATTAAGCTTCAGTGTAGGGCTTGCTGAGGTGGCAAGAGAACCAAATGCAAGTCCCATTTCTGATGACCTTCATAATCGTGTAGAAATGGCGCCTGCCCTAATGATTCCGTGCGAGGGATCTAAAATAGAAACGCAGAAAGCCAGCAGCGCACAGCCAGCCTCCACCCTTTTCTCATCGTTACTGGGAGCCCCTGGACTAAGGAGGGTTCCCATCCTTCCTGGCCAACGCTTGAACTCTGGCATCGTGCCCGGTGCTAAATAGTAGTTCAAACTCCTTTCACCAGAGAGATGAACAAAACATGGGGAGGAAAAACACGGACTGCTCTCCAGTATCCTTGGCTCATGGCTAGTAAATAAAGCGATCATGGAGACACATGGAATTATTTGCCTAAAATCAGTCCTTATGTCCTGAAACTCGCCAGAGTTTTCTGCTTCAGTGAACCTTCATCATTTCTGGATGAAGATTTCTGTGTATATATAGGAGTAAAGGACAATTACATTTTTATTTAGAAAGAGTGTTTTCTAGATCATCAATAATTTCCAATGCAATTTTCAGCTGTTTTTTTTGTTTTCGACTTAAGTAAATTTGAGTTCGTGGTTAATTGTCTATGATACCTGACAGTTCTATACTGTCAACGTGAATTGAATTGTTAATAATAATACTTGAATATTCTCTCACTGAAAATTTCTGTACCCTCCTCCCCCCACATACACATACATACCAACTCTTGTAGAAAGAAGCATGACAGTAGGATGAGAAGAGGCTGGAAGAGGCAGTAGTTAATTGTGGCACATGGGTGACTTCAAGTTATGGAAGAAATGTACCTCGATACCTTTTCATGTCCTTTTTTTTTTTTTTTTGGCCCATTTGGAAATGAATTCCTCCAGCACAATCCCAGAGCTATCCCCATGTTCCCTTTGGCGACTCAAAGTTCCACATAGATACCCAGTCCTCCAACTGCCTCTGTAGGCAACTCAGCCAATCGGATGAAAGGAAGGGTGCTCCTCTCCCTGGGCCTTCAGCGTCTGGCTCACTTTTACAGCTCTGTTCATTCAGCTACATTTACTCTCTGCCCCCACTTCACCGCATAGCACTGGTGACTCGCAGTCAGATCAAATCAATACGAGAGACCACTGTGTTTCCTTCTTTTACTCAATCCCTTTGAAAATATTTTTTTTCTTAGATTCTTGCCCTGGGCTTTAAAAAGTAAAGCCCATGAAAATGATTTTTAGGTGATGTAGTGATGCATGCTGTTCTTGGGGGGAAGTATGCTAGAACTCCATTCTTGCATTTGAGTATTCTTCTTTGATGATTATATATTTTCCCCCCTAATTTTCCAAAGATCTTCGGTCAACTGCCAAAAAATGCTAGTATTTTTAATTGTGGTCTTATAGTATTCAAAAATTAATTAAAGGATAATTGCATCTTTTTGATGTTGATTTTCTAAAAAACTCAAGACCCCAGCATGGCTTCTCGCTAATTCAAGTCTATTTTTGTGTCTTTCCATATGGTTTTAAAACTTTGTATTATATAGTTCTTAATATTTATTGTTTTATTTATCCTTGGGTATTTTATTTTTGTGTTACTATTATAAATGGGGAATTCTATTAGTTATATCTAATAATTGATTAATGTTGTTATATAGAAGGCAGGTGATTACTCCTACCTTTCTTATTATTTCTAGGTGTATTTAGTATTTAAAGCCAAAATCTGGTGATGGATAGGTTCACCGTTGATTTTATGTCATTGCTTATAAACCCAAAGGAGATAATAATCAGACCAGTTTTTTTAAAAAATATATTTTATTGATTTTTTACAGAGAGGAAGAGGGATAGAGAGTTAGAAACATCAATGAGAGAAAAACATCGATCAGCTGCCTCCTGCACACTCCCCACTGGGGATGTGTTCGCAACCAAGGTACGTGCCCTTGACCGGAATCGAATCTGGGACCCTCGAGTCCACAGGCCGACGCTCTATCCACTGAGCCAAACCGGTCAGGGCAATCAGAACAGTTTTTAAATGTCCTTTTTCTAAGACGCCAGAGCATTTGAAGCTTATATTGTAGTAAGTTTCAAAGGTCTCTTGGCCAAATAAAGTGGGCATTTTACTGTCATTTCAAAATCTCTCCACCTGACTTTATGTCATTACCCAAGGCCTCTAATGGATTTGCTTTGGGGTCATCACTTATATAAAACTGTGTTCAGGAAAGTCTCAATGATCTATGACATGGTTTTAAACTGGGTTTCAGGAGACTCCTCCTCTCCATTCTAGATTCTTCTATGTACCCTTGATGTATCAGCCTCCAGATTTCTTCCTATGCCACGTGACTATAATAGTAGTCATTACCGTCTCCCTAGGCAATTTGTGAAGGCTCATTTGTTAATTAGGTGAAGCACTTTGAGGTCTTCGAAGGAGGAGGCTTCGTAGATAAAGATATTTTCATAATTGGTGGGAGGCTCTGCTCTATGGGTGGCGATGACACCCTCTTGAAAGGGTCACGGAAATGGCCCGCAGGCATGTGGAATGACAACAGTCTAATCTTCCCCCTCACACAGCTCCCATCCCGATAGCATTGTTCCTGGGTTTCTGGCACTCCACCGTGGAGGCCCTCAGCATTGAGCAACCTTCTGGCTCGCAGCAGAACTAAGTGCATACTTGCCTATATTCCAAAACCAGGATGACGTATGCTTCCCATCGCACAGATGTGGTCAGCCGTTGATTGAACCCAGAGGAGAAGCAATTAGACGCAGAACAACAGCGAGCAGGGGACAGGGATGAGCAAAGGTGGATACACGCACCATGTGGCCACCTCTCTGCCGTCCCTCCTTTCCTCTCACTCGTCCAAGTTTCTCCCTTTTCCTCCGTAAGGAAATTTTCCAGGTCTTTTTCTCTCCTCGGCTTTCTTTGCTTGGTCATAAGCATAGGTGTGTTCGGGTAGCAAATATTCCCATTTCCTTCCAAGCACTCACAATTGAGCAGACATTTTGAAGGATGCTGAGTAAGGATTGCCAGTTTCCATAATTCAGAGACGTATATCCTTTAAGAGGCCCTCCAGGGCCTGTGGCATTTCTGTTTCTGCGTGCTCCCCGTCCATTAGCAGTGTCATTGAAAATCAGCAACAAATTCAGGGTCGTCGAACAGTTGAGTTGGAAGAGGATGTGGAGTTGTCAGCCCAAACTCTGCCTTCCTCTCATGCCACATACAAAAGCTCCTCCCTGCTCTCTCCGCAGAATTTCATTCAGCTCAGACAACTCCGAGAACTGGGAGCTCACGCCCCCATGGGATACGTTTGTCCAGCTCTAATAATTAGAAAGTTCTCCTTTACACTGAGCCAGATTCTGCCTTTCTCTGATTTCTATCCTTCCTTCTTCCTTTTTGTCTCTGGAGCAATGTGGAATAAGTATAACCCCTTTCACTCTTGATTTCTTCTCATTGTTTCCAAGGTTCAGCAGCCTTAGTCCTTCGGCTGAATCTCTCTCTCTCTCTCTCTCTCTGTGAGGTCAAGCGTGGTGTCCAGTTATGACACACTTGACTCACACTGAACTTGAAGTGATCTAGAGACCCTTCACCTCTCCACGGACATTTCTGTTAATTCACCTCTCCCTCATGTCACACCTTATCCAGGTGACTTTTTCTTTTTTTGAGGCCAAACAGGGAGGTTTTATATTTATCTCTTTGGAATTGTATTCTGTTAGCTGGGGCCTGTCATTCAAGCTCTGTCCAGTCTTTTAAAGAACATTCCTTTTTATGAAACTTACTAGGGGCCCGGTGCACAAAAATTTGTGCACATGGGGGTGTCCCTCAGCCCGGCCTGTGCCTTCTTGCAGTCTGGGAGCCCTCGGGGGAAGTCCATCTGCTGGTGTGCCTGGCCAGCCTGGGTGAGGGGCTGATGGCTGTTTGCAGGCTGGCCAAGCCCCCCAGTGTGGACCCTCACCCCATGGGGGTGTGGCAAGCCTGGGTGAGGGGATGAGGGCCGTTTTCAGGCTGCCCACAGCTCCCAAGGTCCCAGTGAGGCTGGCTGGAATCAGGTTTCTGGGGTTTATTTATCTTCTATAAGTGAAACCTTGTTGCCTTGAGCAGAGGCCTGGCCGGCCTAGGCAGGCAGTTTCAACTCCATCACTGGTGCAACGGAAGCCTCCTGTTTGCTCTAGCTCCATGACTGCTGGCCGCCATCTTGGCTGGGTTAATTTGCATACAGCCACTCTGATTAGTTGGTGGGCGTGGCTTGGCTGGTGTCTCAGATGGTTAATTTGCATATTACTCTTTTATTAGATTAGATTGGGGTGACATTGGTTAATAGAATTAGGTAGGTTTCAGATGTACAGTTCTACTTACATCAACTATGTGTTCATCACTCCAAGTTAAGTATCCCTCCATCACCATTAGTCTTGAAATGATTAGCTCCTCAGCTATTCCACCTCCCCTCTTTTTTTGCCTCACCCACAGGTTTGATGTCTGCTTCCTATATAATCTTCCGTTGGTTGGCAAGGTTACTGATAAAAAAATAAAATAAGGGTCCAGGCATGTGTGAGTGATCCCCCTTCAAGGAAAGAAGGACCGATCAGCTGCTGTCAGGAGCCAGGCTATATTCCCTCTCATTTCTCTGCACACGAGCCACAGGCGTGTGGTAGAGAAACATATGTGGTAGAGGAAGTGCTCTTTTTCGCTCACACAGTTCTTTGAACCGCAGTGTTGCAGTTGTCTTTTAATTTGAAGATTATTCTCCTTCAGGCAAAATATAAAACAAAAAGTGGAATTAAGAAACTCTGCCTTTTTATGGTATATTTCTTCTTTAAAATACATTTTTATTGATTTCAGAGGGGAAGGGAGAGAGACAGAAACATCAATGATGAGAGAGAATCATTGATCGGCTGCCTCCGGCACGCCCCACACCAGGGGTAGAGCCCGCAACCCCGGCATGTGCCCTTAGCTGGAATCGAACTCAGGACTCTTCAGTCCACAGGCCAGCGCTCTATTCACTGAGCTAAACCAGCTAGGGCGATGGTATATTTCTTGAAGTTATATGGATATACCTTTAGTATGAAGGCTCTTAATTTTTTTCTTTCATTCTGAATGTAATTTTAAAGGGAATTTTCACTCTTGCTAGCGGTTGTTACAAACTGAAGTCATTCTGGAGAGCACCATTCCTGTTTTTCCCGTAAGAGAGGTGAAAAGTCCATCAAAGCAAAAACGAGGAGGTTTTCAGGTGTTAGCAGGAGGGGGTGGCAGGAACCCATCCGGGTGTTATTGGGGTTCCTACCTGGGCTCACTCTGTGTGAAGGCAGCATCCTCTATGTCCTCCTCCCAACTAGATAGCGTACTAGTGCAGACGGAGGGAATTCTGTGTTCCTATAGCAAATGCTTTCTCTAATCATATCAGCTGTGTTTTCTTTTTTCATAACACTTGTGTGCTTGGGTTCAAGGGTTTCCAAGCAGAGAAGGGCAGTACTTTCCTTTTGTCCATCTGATAGATGCTTCTGGGTTAACTTTAGTTACCATTCCACCAGTACGTGCCAGCTCCAGGCCCATTATTTATACTGTTATACTTGCCATTGATTAATACATCAAACCCCACGCCTCACATTTGGTCCCCAGACATTGTCTCCTGTTATTTTATTCAGTGAATCTTAGTATGTCCTCTCCCTGGCTATCCTTATCTAGATTATATCACTTCCATTTATCCTAAATTTTAATTTTATCTTGTGGGATTAAAGTAAGTCACCTCATAAAGTATTTTTTTAAATTTTGTTTTATTGCTTAAAGTATTGCAAAGAGTGTTAGATAAGTCTCCATTTCTTTCCCTTGATCTTCCCCCCTTTCCTCCTCCCCCTACCAGTGTCTTGTGTCCATTGATTATACTTATATGCATGCATACGAGTCCTTCAGTTGATCTCTTAACCGCCCCCAGTCCTCCCCATCCTTCCCGCTATAGTTTGACAGTCTGTTTGATGCAGTTCTGCCTCTGTATCTATTTTTGTTCTTTAGTTTATAATGTTCTTTATTATCTATAAACTAGGGGCCCGGTGCACAAAAATTTGTGCACTCGGGGTGGAGGGAGTCCCTCAGCCCGGCCTGTGCCCTCTGACAGTCTGGGACCCCTCAGTGGATGTCCTATGATGGCCCCAGTCTGCCAGGCGCCTTCTCTGTGTGTGTGTGTGGCCACTGGGGACCTGCCCCCAGCCACATCTGAGGCTCGGAGTAGTCTTCCTGTGTGTGTCTACCTGCTGGGGGCCTGCCCCCAGGCACACCATCAAGGCTTGGAGCAGGCACCCCCTCTATGTTGATCTCTCAGACTCTTGCCCTCCCCTGCATGTTGTTCTCTTTTTTGAGCTGTGGCCAGGGCTGGGTGCGGCCTGCCTCCCAAGCTTGCCT
>PVJC01007815.1:0-50271 GCA_004026665.1 Murina feae
TGGCTGTTGGCCTCCATCTTGGCTGGGTTAATTTGCATACAGTCGCTCTGATTGGCTGGTGGTAACGGTCACATTTGCATGTTTCGCTTTTATTATAGAAGATTATTTCCATCCTTATACTTTATCAATGTCAAAAATTTTAGCTCTAAAGTTTGTGATCCAACCTGTGTTCAGATCACTAGACCACATGTGGTACAGAACCTCATGAACACTGAACTTCTGACCTGATAAGGACCCTAAAGTTCTCCTTTGATTGTTCAAGAATCTGAATCCCATATGTTTGTCCTGGTCAAACAACAAATGTTAGAATTAGATTAGAATCCAATAGAGTAAACCTTAATTGAGCATGTGATCCACTGCCACATCCTGCCTCACCATTGGATGATAAATCAGGCAGAATTAATAGCATTTGATGACATTCTGAATAAACTGTACTTTATTAACAAAACAGATTAAATATATTATCTTATTCAGTCTTCACAACCCCATGAATTAAGAATAAGATATCAACTGTGGTACATCTACATAATGGAATGCTATGTTGCTGTGAAAAAGAAGGAATAAGAATTCTTACCATTTGCAACTGCATAGATGGAACTGGAGAGCATTATGTAGGTGAAATAAGCCAATCAATGAAAGAAAAATACCACATGATCTCACTCATTTATGAATAATAAAAGGCATTATAAACTGATGAACAAAAATAGATACAGAGGCAGAGCAGCATCAAACAGACTGACAAACTACAGCAGGAAGGCCATGGAGGTTTGGGGGGAAGCGGGGTAAGAGATCAACCAAAGGACTTGTATGCATGAATATAAGCATTATCAATGGACACACTGGGGTGAGGGAGACTGGGGGAAGGTCAAGGGGGGGCGGGAAGGAGACATATGTAATACTCTTTGTAATACTTTAAGCAATAAAACAAAATTTTTTTAAAAAGAATAAGATATCTGCTGTACATATAAGGAAAAAGTTTGTAGAAAAAATATCTTGCTCAAAGTCATGTAGCTAGTAAGTGTTAAACTTGGTCTCAGAGCTTGGAACTACAAGCTCTTTAGAAGAGAAATGAAATTAAACACAGAAGGGACTACTATTAATTTCACACAAGTCTGTTGCAAGATGGTGAAAAATAAAATATACAAAGTTTGTGTATCCTAACAAAATCAGAATCTTAAAAAAAAACCAAACTGCTTACTAATACATTTTACCCTGACATCATAGATTACCTTTAATACTACCCTTGCCCTGATATATTTGACCTTTATTTATGGAAAATGAAACACAGCTGTAAGGATTGATTTTTAGATCTTTTTATTCTAAGTAAAAGACGAGCCAAAATCAAATTTCAGTATGTCTAGTATTTATGCATGCAAAGGCAGTCTAGCAAGTGTCAACACTAGGTGTATATTAGCATTATGGAAGATCAGCAGGTATTGGGTGAAAAAGCCATCATCAATAGGAAAATCTCATATAACAATAAACACAGTTTCAGAGTACTGTTTTAAAAATACACCCAGCCCCTCATGTAGACTGTAGTTATTTTTAATAGTATTCCTTGAGTTTATTTTTCTAAAATGTATAAAACTAATTATCAATGTCAGATTCCAGAGAACTTTCTTTCTGATCAAAAATTGAAATAATTGGTCAATATGATAAGAAGAAAATGAGATGGAAACCAAGAGCTCTGGATTCTTGTTCTAGGCAACATGGCAAAGTGATGAAGGGCAAAGACAATCAGCTATCTGCATTCCAGTCCTCACTCTACCACATGCTAGCTAGGTGGCAGTGGCTCTGTGCTCAACTTTATAATGCCTCAGTTTGCTCACTTGTTAAATGGGAATTATAATAATTACTAGAGCCTTGGTGCATGAAATTCGTGCACTCAGGGTTGTTCCTCAGCCTGGTCTGCACCCTCTCCCAGTCCAGGAGACTCGGGAGATGTCCGAGTGACGGCTCAGGCTGCTTTCTGTGGGGAGTGGGCCTAAGCTGGCAGTCAAATATCCTTAGTACTGCTGCAGAAAGGAGAGGCTCCTGCCACCACCACTGAGCTGGCCAGCTGTGAGCCTGGCTTTTGGCTGAGTGGCACTCCTTAGTGTCTGCTCCCTGGTGGTCAGTGCATGTCATAGTGACTGGTCATTCTGCTATTCAGTCAATTTGCATATTAGCCTTTTATTATACAGGATACCTAATTCACAGAGTTATTAGGATTAAATTAATTCTTATAAAGTACATAAAACAATGTCTGGGACAAAGTAAATGTTGGATAAATTTTTGCCAACGAAACAAAGTTACTAGGTGGATTTGGACAAGTCACTTAACTTGCCTGATCCTTCACTAACTTCTCTATCATACGAAGTGATTTCACAACCTCTAAACTCAGTTTTAGTCACATCTTTTGCGGATAATTAGAAGAAGAAACTACGTAATACAATAAGAAAGAAAAAGCAGGAGGAAAAATAAACATTGGAAATCAAATCTTAGAAAACTGCTAGTAGGCTCATGGTGCTTGGTGTTAGAACTTCGTAAGCAGTTTGACCTTGGTCAAATCCTAGCTTCTCCTGAACCTATGTGACAACTGACAGATTCCTTAGCTTCTCGGAGCCTCAAAATCCTCTTATCTATTATAGTGTAATAGCAATCTCTATTTCATCAATAGTTGGTAATGAGAGTAAGCATGCAAAGCATTAGGTTTGGCACACCGTAATGCAGTAATAACCAGTGTTCTGGTGGTGATAAGAAGGATGATTATTATGATGTCTATAAGGAAATGTGGCAATTTTATAACTAACTCTTCTATCAATTCATAAAATCATTGTAAACTATAAAAATTATATTAAATGTGTGGTGTGAGGCTTAGTTCAACTTAATTCCTCCTCTTAGTTGTCAGGCTTATCACACTTATTATAAAAATACTAGAGGCCCAATGCACAAAATTCGTGCAAGAGTAGGCCTTCCTTTCCCAGGCTGCCGGCACTGGCTTCCCTCTGACACCCGGGACGCGAGCTTCCCTCACAGCCCTGGCTTCGTCTGGAAAGTAGTCCAGAAGGACATCCAGTCTAATTAGCATATTATTCTTTCTTTTATTTTTATAGAAAATATAAAAGTAGAAAAATAATTTGCCATGACCACTTATCTTTTTCATTTAAAAGTGCTTTATTTAAATTCTCAGAACTTTAAAGTTTTCACATGGAATTTTTCAAATGACCAATTAACTATAATATGATTTAGTTTTAAGTTTCAGGGAAGCAGAGCATTATTAATAACTCGAGCATTGGTGTGTGATTGCAAAGCAGTCCTTTGGATGTGAAGATGTTTCTGTCAGTGTCATTATCAGAGTGATTGGTGAAGCTTAAGTAAACAGAATTACTAACAATTTTATAGGCTGAATAGATTTTAGTAGATCAAATAATATTTTAGACTATATTCAAGACTTCCCATAAAACATCTATATCAAATCCATAAGAATGACTTTGGAAGAAAAAAATGATGCTAAGCACTAATTTTAAGTAGTTTTTTTTTAATCCTTGTAAAATTTCTAATGTTTTCTGTTTGTATTTTACTGTACTACTGTTTTGATAAAATATGGTAAATGCCATTGAAAAATTAAATGTACAAAAGTAGATAAAAAATTGTCCAAAACCTTGCCATTAAGGAATAATCTCTGTAATACTTTGAAAAATATTATTTTTGACCTCTCTTCAAACATATATACACATATGAATTATGTACATATGGTGTTACATTAATTATATCATGCCAAATGGTATTCTTTAATATGTTTTTCTTTCAACAACCTGCTGTGGTCATCCTTTTTATCTCAGTCAATGTGGATCTATATCATTATTTTCATTGCCATATTGTACTCACTAATACATATTAGCAAAATTCACTTAGTCCATCATTCATAAACACTTAAAACATTCTTTTGTAATTATTTTGTGGAATGTGATAATCATCTCCTTTTGCTAATCCTTGTATTTAAATAAAAATATTATTTAAAACATTTTTTAAAAATGAGATTCTCATTCATAATCATTTAAATATTTAGGATGTTATATATTAACACAATATATATTTAATATGTTTTTATTTACAAATCTATATAAAGAAATATACAACTATAAAAATTACCAGAGGCCCAGTGCACGAACTTTGTGCACTCGGTGGAGGGTCCCTCAGCCTGACCTGTGCCCTCTCACAGTCCAGAAGCTCTCAGGGCATGTCTGACTGCCCAGAAGGTAGGAGAGGCTCTAGCCACCACTGCAGCACTAGCCAGCCATGAGCCTAACTCAGGGCTTCTGGCTGAGTGGCGCTCCCCCTATGGGAGCACACTGACCACCAGGGGGCAGCTCCTGTGTTGAGTGTCTGCCCCCTGGTGGTCAGTGTTCAACATAGTGACTGGTCGTTCTGCCATTCAATTGATTTGCATATTAGCCTTTTGTTATAGAGGATACTAAAGGACAAAGACAAAACTTGAATAATGGAAAGATAAACCCTGTGATAGATATGAAGATTCAATGTTAATAAAGCTAATCTTTTCTAAATGATTGCATAAATTTGGTGCAATCCCATTTAAAATCCTAGAGAATTTTTTAATGATTTTAAATGTTATCTAGATAATGTGTGCAAAAATATTAAGACTACTCAAGACAATGTTTTAAAATGAGAATCAAGAGAAGGACAAGAACAAAGAGGAAGAGGAAGGTTCAGTAAAAGATGGAGTGTAATATATAGCTATCAAGATTAAAACAGTGCAGTATTGGCATGAGAATATGTAATGAGATCAATGAAACAATACACATTGTAGGAGGTACATGGTGACCATATGATAATGGCATATTTTAAATCAAATCTGAACTATTCAATAAATAACTCTGGGGTAAATTATCATTGTTTATAAAAAAAAAAATTAAAGTAGATAACAACCTCAGTCTTTACACAGTAACAAATTCAAGATAAATAAAATATTTGAATTTCAAGAATAAGCCTATTAGCTATTAGAAGAAAACTATAACAAGCCTTAATATAATTTTTTAAAAAGAGACATCTTTAAATATCTCACAGTAAATCTTATATAATAAAAGGCTAATATGCAAATTGTCCCCTCACCAGGAGTTCAACCAGGAGTTCAATCAAGAGTTCTACTGAGGGGCAGGGCCGGCCAGCCAATCTCCCGAAGGCCCTCCTCCTCCAGCTTGGCCCAATGGGCCCTGATCAGGGTTGCCAGCTGGACCCCACCCATGCACAAATGTATGCACTGGGCCTCTAGTAGAAATCATAATATGAATGGATGTATTTATTTGACCGTATAAAATCTATATTTTCTATATGATTTTTTTAAAGAAACAACATACCGAATGTTGAAAGTTAAACCACAAGCTGATATCATTTTTATACCATTTTTTTCATTTACAAAAACACTTTTAACTTAATACTATTTCCTAAAAAGTGGTTTCATAATGCCTCAGAAATCCCAAAACAGGCTGAATGCTGTCCCCACATCAACTCTGTTAAAAACTGCTTGGTTCTCTCAGTTCTTTCAAATAAGCATCTACCTGATGCTTAGCAAGGTTTTTGTTTGTTTGTTGTTTGTTTGTTTGTTTTGCTTTAACAATTACAACACAAAGGTAAACCTATTCAATTATTTAGTCTTATTTTATCACACCAGTAATTCTCACATTTATCATTGATGTTTTTAAAAGGTATCTCTCAGCCTCTAAAGAAAAGTTGGGAAAGGGTTTCTTTCCACTTACCTGAGATACGCTCCCTCCAAGGACAAGGGTCTGTGTGGCAGTTAGCACTAACTGATGTGCATTGTCAACACAAAACAGTTTGTGAACTGCCTCCATGCTAATGTAGGATGCACAATGGAATCATCATATTGTAGTCTAAAATAATTTTTTGTATGTTTCTTCCACTGTTGCTGCCAGAAAGATAGTATCGCAATAACTTAGATGAATATATGTCTCTATAGGTTGAGGATTAAATGTAAATCATTTAAAACAGTATCTTAGCATACTGTACGTGGTCAATAAATGTGAGTGATTAATAATATTATTAATAAGGATTATTTACTTCAAATTAAGTCAGAAACACCTTTGAGGCAGGAGACCATTGCCTATGCATCCCAGTGAATAAACAGAACATATATACTTATCTGATCTTGGAACTGAAGTGAGAAACAGACAGTGGCTTGGAGTTTCAGGTTCTAGGTGATAATTAATGATAACACACCAGCAATGTCACAACAAGCAAGGGGGGTCAGGGAAGAGCAAGGAGGGAAAAGAGGTGGGAGGACAAGGGGAGAGGTAGTCCATTGGTTTAGCAAAGTGGATTAAATTGCTCCTCCCACACAAGTCATTGCCAGTCATGACAGAGGAAGAACCCGAGGGGGAGCACAAAGACACTGGAGCTGCCAGACAGTGCGGCAGGCAGCATCACATCGGCCCAGGAACTGATCCGTCAGGCAGCTTGGACTCTTAGGGTAACTGAAAAAGACGCTGTTTTAAAGGAAAATTTGTGCAAGCGAAATAGAAGCTGGTGCCCTGGGCAGGTAGTATGAGGCAAGAGCTGTGTTGAGCTCTCAGAAGGGACTCTGGGCTGGACCACAACTGAGGCTAAGCCACTTGCCATGCCAGCTGTACTTGCTTTTAAAAACCGAGGGACTGACCTGCTCTGTTTCCCACCTTGGCTGGTTCATCCCTCCTTAGGCAACCTGGTGGTCCCAGCTCCCGGGAGGTCACTATATAGACACCAAAGTTAGTGTGGACATCGGATTACCATGGTGCACTACAGAATTGTACATCGAAAATGTATATAACTTTTATTAACTAACTAGAGGCCCATTGCAGGAAGATTCCTACAAGAATAGGGCTTCCTCAGCCTACTCCTGCAAGAATAGGGCTTCCTGAGCCGAAGCGAAGCAGAGAAGGGAGCGAAACCCGCCAAGGCAGGCTTTGCTCCCGTCTCCGCTGCCTCGCTCCCTCCCATCTCTGCTGCCTCAGCTCCCTCCCTTCTCTGCCGCTTTGCTCCCTTCTATCTCCACAGTCTCTGCTGCCTCGCTCCCTCCTACCTCCACTGACTTGAGTCTAACAAATAAAAAATAAACTTAACAAAGTAGAGGAACTGAAAAGTGATATCAGGACCCATACCGTATACTCAGTAAAACACAGGTTCTATTTTTCAGACCAGGAATTCAGTCAGTCTGAACAAATCAATAAATCCTGTGATCTTTTCCAAAAACTCCTGGGTTAAAGGACATATAAAGATCAAAACTCTAGTACCCAGAATGGACAGAAACAAGCATAACATATTTTCAAATAGTGTGTTCACAAACAGTGCAGCCTGGGTATGCTACAGAGGATAAGGATCTCTTAAAAGTGTAAGACACCTGGAAATTCCCAGAGACTTAACAGATTTGTCTGTTCTGGGTCCTGCAACATTTGCTTTGAACGAGTCTTCTATACCACAGAAGGAGGAAGTTTCCAGCCACAATATTTAATTAGTACCTAATTAAGAGCATCAACGGGATAAGTGATGCAGGTTCTGGCCCCAGTATCTGTACCTGGATATGGGCAAACAGTTTCTAGTGAGTCTTGGCCGTCTGACAGCTCTGAGACACCACGGAGCCCAGGCAAGGTGCTGCCGCTCCTTGGCAAGTGCATGCGAAAAAGCATTCAAAGCAATTGGAGAAATCCAATCACGCCAAGTAACAACCGAAAAGAAAATATGGAAATCTGTCGATAGTAACATACTCGCGTGTGTGCTTCATATTAAGCACGAGTTATTCCTCGGGTCACCTGAAAGAGTTTATCATCTTCTACACTTACCTGAAGTACTAGCTATTTCAAGGATAACCTCAAGAATATTGTTCACCCAGGTAGAGTCAGTACAACTGCCAAAAGCCAAATAGTCATTTGGTGCAAGTGAAATCCTTGATGAACTTCCATTACTAAATTGACCTTCCTCTGGAGAGCAGCCTGTTTCATGCCAAGCCACTGAGGAAATAACATCACTATGAACCTGGAAATATCTGGGATTATGCATCTTTTTTGCCACTGAGCAACTCTTTTATAAAGGGAAACTTAGTGACTAAGCTCCTTGTACTTTGTTAACAGGAACCAGTTATATGAACCTTCCTGGGCCTCGGTTTCTTCACCTATAAAATGAGGGGATTAGCTTGAGCGCTTTCTCTGAGTGTTTCTGTTCTAAAACGATATGATTTGGTGCTGTGTATTTATATAGCATATTCCTTCTGCACATTTCACAATCTCTCAAGAGACTCTCATTAGTATTCTCAATATCGCTGTGAGGCAGGCAAGTGGCAAGGTTTATTATCCCCGTTTTTTTAAAAAAGAGACAATGAGACAGTTTGCTGACACAGCACTCTTGACCAAGTAGACTGGAAGTTAGGTGTCCTGATACTAATCAAGAACTCTCTTAAACCACTTTGCTACTAAACTAAATGGAAGGTCTCTGATGAATAAAATATTCTGTGCTCACGAGAGGAAAAATATAGTTTGATCATCTTGCAGAGATGTAATGGTTTAAAACGCTGATTTCCAAATTATAGCCCATGCAATATTCCAGGTGGTGTCCTCAGTTCTCAATGACATATACATATGCATATTTTCTCTTTTCTGATACAAATATCAAAATGTGAATCCACTAAAGTAGGAGAATGCTAAATCATGCATATAGAAAAAGGAAGACAGTCTGGTAGAAATAATTAAACTTGCAACAGAAGTTTTTCAGAGAATAAACTACATAATCTATATTCATATAAGAAATTATCTCTAAATTCTATTATACACATCAGTGAAATGAGATTATCTTCCAAGAAATAATCCAAACAGCTTTCGGTAGTATGTATGTATTAGGGATAAAAGGCCTAGCTTGCTGGTGTGGCTCAGTGGGTTGGGTGTTGTCCTGTTTGATTCCCAGTGGGAGGTGTGCAGGAGGCATGTGATAGATGTTTCACTCTCACATCAGTGTTTCTCTCCTTCTCCCTTTCTCTGTTTCTGAAAGTCGATTAAAAAAATCTTTAAAAAGAAAAAAAGAATGAAGGGCCTAGTATTGTACCCTTTTGTAAATTAACAAGTTAGCCTACGGTAGTTTCATGGGTGCTGGCAGAAGGCACAATACTCCGAGCATAGAGAATAGAATGTCATTACTATCAGTAACAGCAGTAGCCAGAGGGTCACTACTTGCTTCAGTATCCCAAGCCCCAGTTCCCATAGGGCGATGCAAAGAGACATTATCTACATCTGCAGTAGGTTGCATTAAAGGAGACAAACTCTGAGCTTGGGGATCCTGAATCGTTTATTGTAATGGGTAGTAAGCACTCTCCAAGGTTGCTCACTATATAAATTCTTCCTGAAAGATAGTCCAGAACAATAACAGTCAGAACCTCTGCCTGTAGAAACATATAAGACCCATGGAGAAAATCTCTCAACTGTATTTTCTGGTTTTATTTTATAACTTAGAGAATTGTTTCCTAACTGTATTTGTTTTATTTTATTAGACTATGTTTATCTAGTGTCCTGAGAATTCTTAAATGCTCAAAGCAAATAATGTAACAATGTTAATGAAGAATGGGACATTTTCCCCACCCTGAACCTCTACCGGATGTCTCCTTGTCGCCATTCTAGTAGCTCATCAAATGCAAACCAGAAAAACTGCTTGTTTGGTCCACACTTCCCTGCCTTACTCTCACTCCCTTCTTCTTATTAAAGTAGGCTAATGTCCTTTCACAGTAATAAAAAACATGAAAACCACCCTGAAATCCGTAAAATTCCACATGACCGTAAAATTGGAATTCAAAGTTCCTTGTCTTATTTCCAGGCACCCTGCAAATTCATAAATTTCCTTTCTTATTTCTCAATCATTTGAAACTCCCTCTGTTTCTCTGCTGCTCTGCACTGCAAGTCCTAGTTAAACACCAATTATGGCCAGATATCTAGAAGATAAACAAAGTCCCTAGGTATCCCCAGTCATAGATGCAAGCTGACCAGCAAACATTTGTTCCTGAGTGAAAGCATTCCCACAAAGTTTCTAGCGGCACTTGAGAAAACACATATGGGGGGGGCGGTGAGCATGTCAAATGGAGAGTCAGGTGCTGGAAGTGCTCCTCACTACCCTGTTTCCCCAAAAGTAATACCTACCCTGAAAATAAGACCTACTTATAGTTTTGCCTCTCGCCAAAATATAAGGCACCCCCCAAAAATAAGACCTCCCCGAAAATAAGACCTCTCCGATAATAATCCCCCCAACATAAGGCCTCCCCGATAATAAGCCCCCCCGAAGTTACCGTAACTCTGGACTCTGGGCCGTAGCAGCGGGTGCTGCCTCACAGCTCACTGTTGGCCACAGCGTAGCTGGAGCAGACAGGAAGTGCGAGGTCTCTTTTAATCAGAGAGCCCGCGCCACCATCAGGACAAGCTGCCGCCTGCTGCTCGCTCTGTCCTGACGGAGTCTGGCTGACTCACAATTAGACAGTGAGTCGTCCATTGTGTGGACACACAGGTAATAAATTTCCTTTTTTTGTTGTTCAACAATAAATGTGTACCATATTCTTCTTCATGGAAAAATAAGACATCCCCTGAAAATAAGACCTAGCACATCTTTGGGAGCAAAAATTAATATAAGACACTGTTTATTTTCGGGGAAACAGGGTAGCTACGGGACTTCGGTTTGGTGATTACAGCTCTCTGGATCTCAGCTTCCCATTTGTAAGATGAAAATGACTACATTTAGCTCTTAGGGTTTAGGAGAAGATTAAATAAATTCATAGTTATATAAAATACTTAAAACACTGCCGGGCACATAGGTGTTTGATGAAGATTTGCTGATGAGTGAACTTTTCTACCTAATGGAGGTCCATCTTACCAAAGGCCAATGTTACCAGCATTATTACTAAAATACTGACATTAACAGAAATATGTAGATAATGAATAGCACATTTTTTGTAATCTGCATATCATTCCTAGTTTGTTCTTAAAGACTGGGGTGGGCGGGGTAAAGAGATGTTAATCTATTCACCCATTAAAATAGAAAATGATTGCAAGAAATTTGCTGTATTAGATATATCACATTGACTATTAAACAAGCATTTTCCGCTGTGCTCAAGATTTAACATCAAACTGCTAATTTTGTTTCCTAAAAAATTATGTATGAAATTATGACCGGTGAGCTAGGACCTTCCACTCTGTGCAGAGAAAGGTTGGTTTCATGTAAATATAAATTGTTATTGTAAGTGGAAATGTGAAGGTCTTAAAAGTGCTATGATCAGGTTTTATTCCATACAAACAAATATAGAACAAAAAGAGGTAAATAAATGACATTTTAGAATATTTCAAGAGACCACAAGAACAATAAGTGCATTTTGTGTGCAACTGTCTTTGAAGTTCTAATCTCAGTTCATGCCACTAAATCATCAAGGAAGTTTATTTTTAACTTGTTATGTAAAGGCTTTAGAAAAGAAAATCAAGGAACTCTCTCTGAATATGAAACGTCAAACAGGAGGAGGTTTTTGTAATTCTTAGTGTACTAAGGTGATCTATGTATGGATCAGAGAGAATTCATTTGCTCTAATTGTCCCAAATAGCATGAAAAGATTGACAGGATGGAAATGATATATTTTCCTAAATATCTTCTTTGAGATACTTTGTGAGAGGAATATTTGTGTGTGGCTAAACCACAGTACCGATTTAACTAGTTAACAAAATATTGTCCCCAGAAACTAGATGTGAACCTGACTTTGAGGCCCCTCTGCACGGAGCATGAGAATCCCTGTACATCCAGAGAAGAGCTTTAATACCAGATGGAGGAAGGACTCTTCCCTCGTGGGGGAAGTCCCATCAACTCGCTCCCTATACCAGTCTTTTCCCTCCCTCTGCTCCCTTCTTTCCTCACTTTTCTATTGTTCTCTCTCGAGTGTAGATCGATATGTTTTTACCTTTCTTAATCTAGTCTCTTTATCAAAAACTAAAATTTTCATGGTGTCTTCCTTCACCTGAAATAAATGACAATGTGTATGATATGTAATGTTTTCTCAGCTAGTGAGTTTTTTTCCAATCATAAAGTAACACTATGATGATAAACACGCTTACTTTGTGTCAACATGAGAAGCCCAGGGCTACCTTTCCTGCAAGAGAGTGAATTTGCCCTTTTGGTGCACTGTCCACCTTCCTTTAAAGCTGTCTTGAAATTTTTATTTTAAAAATGGGAGACATAAATGGTGCCATCTCTGCAGGTGAGGAAAGAACGAAAAGATCCAAATTTCTCTCACATTTTAATGTGGGTGAGCCTTGATCTACTTGTTAAAATTCTTGGATTGCTAATAAAAGTCATAATATACCGAATGGTGGTAATTTGGATGAAACAAGCATATCAATCATTGAGGAATGGGCTCATGGCTCTTTATCTGGGCAGAATCATTAAGTAGAATTTATGATATATAATGTATACTATTAAGCAGCTTCCATTAAACTTGCCTGCCAAACTCATTCTATATATAGGGATGTTTCTAAAAGTAAGATATATGCAAGAGCACCACCTATAGTAAAACTTCCACATTTATTTTACAATACTAAAAAAACATAAAGTTATCAGGTTTTGAAGCAGGAAATTTAGAGGACAAAATATATGAAGAAATAAGATATGTGATTTAATTTATAAGTCTAAACCACCTTGAAAATAAATTATATAAAATGTATTCAAATAAAAATATAAATATGCTAAGGCAACTTTTTCTAATTAAGGAAAAGGTACTCTGATTTTACAGATAATTTAAACCATGGGCATAGGTTTTGTTCTAATTTAAATAAATAATAATTCACAAAAAATCGTTCCACTCTTTGCTATTCTTTAAACATTCCTCTGTTGTTGTATTCTGTTCATTGTACTTTTAATAATTGGCATTTTAGAGACCTGAAAACAATAGTTATTTTTTAAATATATTTTATTGATTTTTTTACAGAGAGGAAGGGAGAAGGATAGAGAGTTAGAAACATCAATGAGAGAGAAACATCGATCAGCTGCCTCCTGCACAACCTCCACTGGGGATGTGCCCACAACCAAGGTATATGCCCTTGACTGCAATCGAACCTGGAACCCTTCAGTCCGCAGGCCAACACTCTATCCAGTGAGCCAAACCAGTTAGGGCACAATAGCTATTTAAAGTACAAATAAATCAACTTCTTTCTGATGTTTAATTTTTTAGAAAACACATTGCCCAAATACTTCAGCATTAATATAAGGCAAATAAAGAATGCTAAGGAAATGGTGACTGGTTGTGAAATATCCTTTAGGAGTTGGTATCCACAGAAATTCCATCTTAAATACTTGTTACTTTGACCTAGAAGCTAATTATGAGGGAGTTGAGCCAAAAGGGAGATGACTAAAAGAAGTTTCACCGGTCTTACAGAGAAAGTTGCCAGAAACAGCTTACAAATTATGAATCTGGGCAGAGATGAAGAGTGGAGTCTAAATTATTATTTGACTGTGTCCTTAAATCAATGAAGAGCAAACAACGATCACAGGGGACCTTTAATTTTTCAGCCATAGAAAGTCAACGTGGTGGCTTGTTCCACAGGGTTTTACTGCAGGCATTAAGATAATCTTTTGCTTTTGCTTTTCCAAAGAGTATGCTTAAAACAAAAACAAAAACAAAAACACCTGTAGAAGTGCAATCAATCATTGCTGCAGATCATATAGCTCCCTGACCAAGAGTGGTTGAGCAGGAAACAAACCAGGAGAGGAGGATGCCCGAGCTACCCCTCATTATCTTAGACCCGGGCCTTTTGCTTTCAGTAGGCCCATTGTTCATTTAAGTAGATTCAGCGCTCATCAAGCAAGGTGCCAAAGGGAGAGCACTACAAACTGATGTCCTGTGTTTGCAGAGCACGGGGAACTGGGACAGCAGCCGCCTGCCCACAGTGCCCTGCGATGGTGCCTCATCTCAGCCCTGGGAGACCCACTTCTCAGGATGAGAGGATAATTCACTCGCGATAGCCCATTCAATCTTCAGCCTCTCGGCTGACGCTGCCAACAGAAGTGCCAATTAATGCCAATTACAATGGTGACTTTTCTGATATGGGCACCTACTCTTATAGGCCATCAAACAGCCATCATATATTAATGACTGTCAGTCATTACCAATATGGGCGAAGTTTGAACTAGTGACCTAGAGGAGAACTGCTCTTTATTCTACTTCCAACTCTCTGGACCGTCCAATTCCCCTCCCCCTTTTCTTGGCCAATGTTCTTAATTATAGTTTTGTACCTGCATAATGAGTGCGCTACATTTTGACAGTGACAATTGCTGAAACCGTGACAGCAGAAGTGTAGCTACTGCCTGCCATTTAGCAGTCCCTGTCACAGCCTTCAGGCCAGGGAGGCCAGTCAGTCCTTCAGGGGGCACTACTATTCCCCTTGTCATTCAGTCGGCTATTTTTTTATTTGTCTTTACCACTGCTTAGAAATAAGAACATGTCTATGCAGATAAATGTGTCATGGACTTCTACGCAGATGCTGCCACTGGGCCTCTCTTATCTGCTCATTATTTTCCTATCACCTTATGACACAGGCTCTCCCCATACAATTAAATATGCTGCAAATTACTCTGGAAATGCACCTTTCGGGCTCAAAAACGAAAAACAAGTGAAACACAATAAACATTCCAAATGATAGAAAAGTCTCAGGTTCCTTTTATAAAACACCCATCTTAACCTTTCTTTCCTTACTGTCAGTAAATGCAACATGGGGTGCAACTCCTAAATGGCCACTAGCTGTCTACTGTCTAACTAGAGAACTATGGTGTTTTCAAAGACTCTGAGACTCACCTGACTTAACTCTCAAAATGCACTCAGTCAGCAGTAGTCGGGCATATCTGTTTGTGTTAGTCCTAGATTTGGGAGGGCAGGAGGACTTGAAGAGAAAGAAATTGTTACTAAGCCTCTTCACTCTACCTTTCAAGGAGCCAGAATGAAACCCCAGCAATTGCCCCACATTACTCACCTGTTAAAGGACAAAAGAAACCAAGTGGTAGAATAATGTATCAGGCTTCCAACTCCTTACTCATTCTCTGAAAGTGGCACCAAAAGACAACATGTGAAAAATATTCTGGAATTTCACTTACCTCCTCTACATACACAACATGTTTCCCCCCAAATACGGTAATTTCTTATAAATGTAATTTCAACACATCAATTTAGAGATCAAGGTTAATTTGTCCTATGCACCTAGTGAGGTGGTAGCAAAATTAAAGTTAAAACTCAAGCCCAAGGCTTTTTTTTTTTCACTCTTTGTTGAGGCCATTTATGTTTGAAATCCTAGCAACCTCTTCTGGGTCCTCCACATACACATTTCCAGGCAGTTCAAAACCTGGACAGGACTTCCCGAATTCACCCCATTTTGCTGGTAAGGAAAGGGAAGCTCTGGGAGGACAAACAAACTCCCCAAGACACCACAGCATGTAAGTGGCAGAACCAGGACTGAAACCCATTATTGTGGGCTCCAATGAGCAATAAGGAGATTTATTCAGGGAGGTCGGGGTTCCTTAGGCCAATTCATTCTGCTTTGCAAAATCCTCAGGCAGCCTTTCAATTTTTGAGATTGCAAGTCATTCCAGGTTACCAGATTAAACCAGGCCAGGCAGCACTCTATGATGAATAAAGGTGGCAGAAAACACTCTGTTTTCCATTCTAGCTCAGCGATGCTAATACCATAAGGAAAAGAGAGCGGGAGGCAAGGAATGCAGGTTGTGTTTTTTTCATAAACACGCCAAGAATGTGAATCCCAATGGGCACCATCTAATAAGATTTTAAATAAAACACAATGACTGTATTACTGTTATTAGTAACCATTGATTGAAGTCTACATTGCACACTGTTTAATCTGCACAATGAGCATTATTATCCAACTAGAGGCCCAGTGCATGAAATCCATGCACTGGAATGGGGGGGCCTCAGCTGGCCTGTGCCCTCTTGCAGTTCGGACCCCTGGCTCCTTACCACCCGCTTGCTCGCTGCTCCTTACTGCTCAGCTCAGCTCCTTAGTGCTGCCTCAAAGGTGGGAGAGGCTCCTGCCACCACTGCTGCGCTTACCAGGTGTGAGCCAGGCTTCTAGCTGAGTGGTACTCTCCCTGTGGAAGCACACTGACCACCAGGGGGCAGCTCCTGTGTTGAGCGTTTGCCCCCTGGTGGTCAGTGCACATCATAGCAACCAGTCATTCTGGTCCACCCTAATGGTTGCTTAGGTTTTTATTATATAGATTTAATGGATGAATAAACTGAGGCTCAACCAAATTCAGCAAATTGCCCAAATGTACCAAATTCAGGCTGGGATCTGAACACAGGATTCTCAAATGCCAAAGCCAGAGGCTCTTTACCATGCGTCTCTCCTCAATCAGATCTTTGGTCTCATAGCTTTCTGTGTTTATTTGTTTTGGGAGCAGAAGAGTCCCGGAAAGGTATTCCTAAATAGGCTAATCTAAATAAACTAAGACTGTCCATGTTTCAAGGGGGTACTAGGAGGAAGAGCATGAGGGAAAATCTTTTTAAAGGAATAGTTTATAAAATTCTTTTTAGAGAGAGAGGGAGAGAGAAACATTGGTGTGAGCGTGCAACATTGATCGGCTGCCTCCTGCATGCTTCCCCACTATGGACCGAGCTGCAACCTGATCATATGCTCTGACTGGGAATTGAACTAGCAACCTTTCAGTGCATGGTATGACACCCAAACAACTGAGCCATACCAGCCAGAGCTGGAAAAATAACAATTTTCTTTTTTTTTTTTTTTTTTTTTTTTTTGTTAATCTCACCCGAGGATATTTTTCCCCATTGATTTTTAGGGAGAGTGGAACAGAGGGAGGAAGGGAGAGAAGAGAGAGTGAGAGAAAGAGGAAGAGGGAGGGAGGGAGGGAGAGAGAGAGAGAGAGAGAGAGAGAGAGAGAGAGAGAGAGAGATCCATGTGAGAAACACAGCTACTGATTGCCCACACACCCCAAGGTACTGCCCTTTACTGAGAATTGAACCTAAGAGCCTTCTGTGTGTGGGTCAACACTCTAACCACTTGTCCAAAACCAGCCATGGCTGGAAAATCTTTTTTTTTAAGTATCAAGCTCAGGAAAAAATATCCTAAGATGCCCCTTTACCTCAATAGCATATTTAAAATGACAGAGACTTTTACAACTTACAAGATTGGGGGAAAATTAGACCAGTGTACACAGTAAACAGACTATACAAGTCTAATAAAGTACTTAATAATAATAAAGGCAATCTCACTCTCTAGCTTTACCCTGCCTTTCCAAATAGTAACTACACGAGCTTGCCCGCAATATGAAGAAAATATCTCAGAAACACAAGTCACTGGCTTTTGGAAAACACATGTGGAGCCACCCTCCTGCCCTGCTGGATAAGCTCAGATACGATATTTTCTTCCCATGAAATATATTGGCTCAAGAAGCCTTCCGAGTGTTATGTAAAAATTATGTAAAATATTGTAAACAATTCTGAGGATTAATTTTTCCCTAAAACTAAAATTCTAACCCTTGATGTGACAAATCTTCAAAAGGCAGCAGCACCATAGCCATATGAGGCCATTCTGGACCAAATACAAGGAAATGAGTCTGGGTGATAACCAATTTTAAGGTCACAGTAAGAAAACATCTAGGATCCAGGGATAATAAATATTCTGGGGGTTGAAATGCAAAGTCATGAAAGATGAAAGGAAATAATAAAATGTTTGTGACTTCAGGAAATCTGACCTTGAGGAAATGTGTCACACTCTGGGGAATTCACGAATAGAAAATCCACACTGGAAAGTAGGCATTATTTGTTGGTACAGCTGAAGTCAAATAGCTTTTGATTCTGTGGAAAACTTACATGGGATGCTATGTCAAGAATTTCTGACAAGTGTTCTGTAGAAAAAACTGAAGATATTTAAAAGGACAAAAATGTTAATGTTCCACTCTTGAGGCCAAACAGAAAAATAAATATATGAAACAAGGAAAAATAAGGATGGGAATATTTTACTTAAAAAAGTAATGAAGAAATGGGAACATCAAGAATAACAAAAAAAAGATGGGCCAAGGCACTAAATAAACTAGATAAAATTTAAGACAATGATGAAAAGGTAAAGAGGAGGTGTGTGCATAAGCCTTCTCCTTGTTCCCACTCACAGGTTCTAGCAATTTCTCATCTTTTAAGACCTTAAAGCTCTTCTCTGACTTCCAAATCTTAGCTGACAGCATTTGTCTCCTTTACCTACATTTTTCTTTCTAAATTTAATTATAGTTTTCTTTCTCTGGCTACATTTGGAATGCCGCAATGTCAATTTTCAAACAGTTTGCATGCAAGATGTTGTTTTATGTAAAGAAGGGGAAAGATTGACAAATCGAAACCAAACAGGGAGGAATTATAAATATTTTGCTTCACTATTGCAGCTTTCTCCATATGCCTCAAATAAAACATTTTCAATCAAGCTCCACTTCTGCAGAAAGCTTACCAACAAAGTAGTCTTTATTAGAATGTAACATGTGTAAAGGTAATTAGCGTTCTAAAAAGAAACAATTGAAATATGATGTTTATAGGGAGAAACTAGGTGTGTGTGTGTGAGAGCAAATGAAATCCGAAACTGCAGAAGCAATTGACAGACTGATGAGCTGAATAAGGAAGTCAGTATGAAGGTCGCTAATTTCATTCTGTCTTATTTCAACAGGAACTTGAAACAAAGAACACAGCCTTAAATACATGGTGAGGAGGGATGGGTGATTAAACTAGGGCTTTACTAACAGGTCTATGTGACTTTTAAAAATAGGAAGATAGTATTTAATCAAAACACATCTTCTAAATTTTATCTTAAAATGACCGAGAAGAGGGTAAGAAAATTATATTCATAGAAGTGACAGATTTTTAATTTTTCCAATGTTCTTTGGATTTTTCTTTCTATTTTCCAAAACTGCTATAATTTGAAGCAAATCAGTTCAGGCTTTTTTTTTTTTTAAGTGAATTGTCTGAGGAGTGTGGAGAGTATTCTTTGGGCAATTTCTGGACTTCCTTTATTTATTAATAGTTGCTATGCAGACCTCATATGCAGTCTTCTGTTTTGTCAACTGCATTTTTCTCATTAACAATGGAATATCTATCTAATATAATAAAAGAGAAACATGCAAATTTGACCATTACCACCAGCCAATCAGAGCGGCTGTATGCAAATTAACCCAGCCAGGAGGCTGGCAGGGCGGCTCTGCACTGGGAGCCTCCACGGCCGGCGGGCATAGCTGTGCCAGGTGTGTCAGCTCAGTGGGAGGGGGGATCTGGCCTGGGGCCTCCTCGGGGCATCCAGGAGCAGCTGTCCTGGGTCTGCTGCTTAGCTCCGCCCCCGGGAGCCTCCGAGGAGCATCCAGGAGCGCCTGTCCCGGGTCCACTGCCTGGCTCCACCCCCTGGGGGCCTCCCCGGGGCATGCAGGAGCACGGGGCCTCTGCAGGGTGTGCAGGAGCAGCCATCCTGGGTCTGCTGCCTGGCTTTGCCCCCCGGGGGCCTCTGCGGGACATCCAGGAACACCTGTCCTGGGTCCACTGCCTGGCTCTGCCCTGGGGGCCTCCACAGGGTGTCCAGGAACACCCATCCAGGGGCCTCCACAGGGCGTGCGGGAGCGTCTGCTGCACAGTGCGGAGAATCCAAAGCCAGTCCACTGCCCAGCTCCACCCCGGGTGTGTTTGCTCAGCAGCAGGGCCCCACCGAGGGATTCTGCACCAGCGTCCGCCCCTGGCTTGCCACCCAGCTCTGCGCCAGGTGTGTCCCCTCAGCGGTGTGGGCCCACCAGGGGTGTGCAATCGTGGGCCCTCCGGTGGGAAACGTCCAGGCCTGCACTAATGGCTCTCAGCCCCTCACCGAGGGCACAGGCCGGGCTGAGGGACCCCCACCCCCACCCCCCCAGTGCACAAATTTTTGTGCACCGGGCCCCTAGTCTATAATAATAAAAGTATAATATGCTAATTAGACCAGATGTCCTTGCAGATGACCCCTTCCGGACGAAGCCAGGGCTGTGAGGGAAGCCCGGGTCTCGGGTACCAGAGGGAAGTCAGTGCTGGCAGCCTGGGGAAAGAAAGCCTACTCTTACATCAATTTCATGCATTGGGCTTCTAGTCTTCTTATAACAGCCACCGGTAAATTATTATTTTTTTAATTTTTAATTTTTTATTGATTTTAGAGAAAGAGGAAAGTTGAGGGAAAGAGAGTAAAACATCAATGAGAAAGAGAAACTCTTTCTCACTGGAGAAAGCTGACCCCCACTGGAGATTGGGCCTGCAACCCAGGAATGTGCCCTGACCAGGAATCAAACCAGTAACCTTTCCGTGTAGGGATGATGCTCAACCAACTGAGCCATACTGGCCAGGACAAATTATTCTTTTAATATAACTTGTTTAGAGAAAGGAAATAGTATCTTACTTGATATGACAGCTGAACATATTTGTTTTATTTGTCTTTCATTAAAGAAATTACAGGTAAACACATACATGGCCTAAACTGTGTGGTATGAATGAAGTTACTAAGCACACTAGAATTATCGTTTGAAGAAGTTGCCTTAAAATCTAAACACAAAACCTTATATAGTAGTCCTCATTTTTTAAAGTTTGCTTTTTTTAAAACTGGGAATTTATTTTGAAATATACATTATGCTGTTTATACACATACACACACACACACACACACACAACTAAGGTATACATCTAATAAACAGCATGAGAGGAAATTAACTGAAAAAATTAACTAGTCAAAAAAAAAGCAGAAGAAATTTTAAAATATTTTACTGGATAGACACTAATTCAACAAATAAACCAAGAATGAGGCAAAAATATCAAACAGGGCCTCGAGGCCCTATTTGTCTCAAGTTGACATGGGTTTTCTGGTTTTTGAGTCAACACCAGTTCTGAGCAGTATCAGTACACACCCTCCCCACAAAGGTATGAGGTCAGGCCTAAACTTTTAGAGACAGTATGGCCAAGTCAGGCTCTAGAAATATGGTTCACCCAGGATAGAAAAGAGAGTGTATATGTTTCCCTTGGGCTACAGAAATTCTTCTCCATTCAGTAACTCCTCCCAAAACCACCAGTCAGGGGACATCACGATCTGGTACTATAAACTGAATGTTTGTGTCCTCTCAGAATTCATATGCCATACTGTAACTCTAACCCCCATTGTAATAGTTTTGAAGAAGCAGCTTTGGAAAGTAACTGGGTCATGAGAGTGGAGCCCTCATGGTGCAATTAGTGGTCCTGTAAGAAGAGACAGAAAATTTATTCTCTCTTTCTCTCTGCCATGTGAGGACACAGAAAGAAGGCGGCTGTGTGCAAGCCAGGAAGAGAGACCTCACCAGAAGCAGATCATGCTGGCATCCTGATCTCAGACATCCAGCCTTCAGATCTGTGAGAAATAAATGTCTGTTATTTAAGCCACCTAATGTATGGCATTCTTGTTTCAGCTTCTCTGACAAAGACACCTGATTTGATAAACCAGTGATGGGCTGATTTCTCCTCTATCCACAGTACCCACTTTACCAACATTTTTTAAAATCCTAGTTGACACCTTCCTCCTCACAGCTGCCAGTCCTGTGGAGTTTCTGGTGGTGTTCATGGGCTGAAGACTGAGTATCACAGTTTGCCTTTTGCCTCACTACGCTCAAGGCTGGGCTGGCTCCAAGTTGTCCCAAATCTACAGCTCCATATGGTGGCACCTTGCAGCAATTCCTCTGAAACAATACCACCTTCCTGCTGTATAGATGGCAGACAGGATGGCTCCTGGCATAACCCTTGCCACATAAGAAGGGTAGATACATCTCTGTTGTAGTTATTTTTATGCTGATTCCAGTGAAATCTCACACTTCCTTAACAACCTCTTTGTCCCCTCTTATTCTTATTTGCTTAAGAAGCCAGAATCCTTACTAGTTCGACCTTCTTTATACCCATCGATGGGACTCACCGCAAGAACTGAATGTGTGAATTTCACCTCTTACTTCTCCTGGCTCTTAAATTCTTCAGACACGGGACTTGCCAACCCACTTTAAATGACAAGACCTTCCCTGTACTATTTGTGGAGTGCCAGCTACCTTAGGCTTTCTCCACAAGATCCCTAACTTGTCCTCGCTTCTGCGGGATATTTTTGTATGATCCCCATAGTGCTTGGTCACCAACTCTTCTGGTCATCTAATACAAGAAGGTGGACAAACACACATTGTAGATCTCATAGGCTTCATAGCTTTGGGGTACACAAAATAATTTTGCTTCTCATTTCCTTCTAATACTAATTTATCATATTGCATTTTTACATAGAAACTTTAATCAATTAATTATCCACATTGTTCTTACTTACAAAAACGTCCCTATAGTGTAGGAAAATATTCATTAAAATATTTTGAAGAAACCTAGTCTTTAAAAGTTATAACCTATTTAAAAACTTACATACACACATATGAACAGTAACTATACTAGTGACTAGAATTATAAATCAGCATTGATAATCTCTTAAAATGTTTTATTTGAGGCATATTGACTTCACAAAATAATATCACAGTGGAACTGCTGCTTCATGAACTTCACATATGAGGCATTAGTTTACTAGTATATACCTTGCTTTTCTGAATTAATGTTTAAATGTTTTCATCTAAATGAAAAATACTACTTACTGTAGTATCTGGCCTAAAGTATCCCTGAAGCTTCAGCTGCAACAATCATAATAAAGAATGTTCTTGTTTAATCTACAAAATAAGTACATTTGATTTTAATTACTTGGATAATGACTAAGCAAGTTCATCAGGCACATCCCTTCCAAGAGATAATGAAAGACTCAGAGGAGCAAATAATATTCCTGTGAACAGACCATCACATTCTGACTCTGAGGATGACTCCACTAATGAAAATCTGTCTTTGCAAATGACTCATCTTCTAAAGACTGCTCTGAAGATGTTGGAAAGCAGAATGATGCATGTGGAAATGAAATTAATCAATATGAAGATGGGGAACAGCAGTCTATCACAGAAGGGCTGTTTGATAATAATGGAATTGAGGAAACAGTCAGTGGTAGAGAAACAAATGCAAGCACAGGAAATGTCAATGATAATAATGAATAAGTAACTAATTCTGGAAATTCAGAGGAAAATTAGCACACAAAGACAAATTATCATCCAGGAAAAAAAATGGCAAAGACATGCACCTACAATTACTTTTAAGTTTATTCCAAATTTATGAAAACAATAACATGGCAGTAAATTTAACAGAAAGGCAGGGAGAGGAGAGTGAGATTTTCAGAACTTTCCATCAATAAATAGTAAAGCTATAAGTTTTACTGCCCAGTTTGACTGGGACAATCAAGCATAAATAGCAGTGGGAGATAGGACAAGAAAATTCTACTGGAGTTCCAGAGAACATTTGAAAATGTCAGTATAAATCTTCTTTAATTGACTTGCCTGTTTTTTAATCACATTGTTCCAAATCCACAGTCCTACCCTAGTCCAGTCTGTCTGTCACAACAGGACAACCCTCAGTCTCCCTGTCTTCATCTTCTCTAGTTTCAGTCTTTAAAGGGTAGATGTTTTAGGCCTCAATTTCATTCTGTTTATTGACTCCACTTCCCTTACAAATGCTGCTGCTTGTAGTCCTAATGGTGAATTCACACGTCCATGGAATGGCACCTGGATGGATTGTAGTTCCCCTGTGCATCTAGTGGCTAAATGCCTTTGGCTCTGTTTTGCATGCTGTCTAGGAGATTTTTTGCTATTGTGCAAATAAGCTCTTCTCCATACAACAAATATTCCTTTTTCTTACTACCAAACTCCTCACTCCAACAGAATCATTTGAAACCAAGACTGAGCTGATTCAAATAAGGTATTATTTACTTCGTCAAGTCCTCTAAATATTAGGTACACTTGAAAATAGTTCATATTTGTTCATCTTTTGATGATTTCACATAAACCTTAGGTTTCTCTTTGTATATTTGCTTTGACCTTTTTTTTTTTTTTTTTTACAAACTCAACTTATTACATTTGGATGTCATTTCTTTTTATCTTACAACCGGCTGGCAATGCTTTTCTCAGCCTAGACCTTACTGAAGCTATATCCTGGCATTTATGTTTTTAAATATATTTTATTGATTTTTTACAGGAGGAAGGGAGAGAGATAGAGAGTTAGAAACATGGATGAGAGAGAAACATTGATCAGCTGCCTCCTGCACACCCACTACTGGGGATGTGCCCACAACCAAGGTACATGCCCTTGACCAGAATCAAAGCCAGACCCTTCAGTTCACAGGCCGATGCTCTATCCACTGAGCCAAATCAGTTAGAGCCATATCCTGGTATTTAATAAGCATTATTAAAGTTAAGAAAATTACGTTGAAAGGCAATTCTGAAGTCTATATACAAATTGTATGCATAATTCAAAAAAAAAAGGTTTTGCTCTATCTCTATATAATTCAACAAAATTTTTAATGAATGAACACCAAATATTTCTTAAATGTGTTATTTTTTAAATTTCTTAAATTGAACATGTATTTGCATTTAAAATAGTTGTGAAGAGGAAGAAATATGATTAGAAAGTAGCATTGTCTTTGCCTGTACCATATGCCTGATCTCCTGGTTTGCAAACATTGCAATGCCAGGCTTGCAGGATCAGTTTAAAACATCATCCTGCCGCAGAAGAAGACCAGGGAGCCGGTCCTCTGAAGGTTCCTCGTTGTACAGACATTTAGGTTGCTATCTGTTGCACATAGCTCATGAACATGATTACTTAACTCTCGTAAAGTAAGACTCACTGGCCAATCAGAAGACACGGGTAAATGGTGGGACAAAGCCCAGAGAAACAGTAAGACAGCTTTAGACTTCACAGGACACTAATTAATCATTTTGGCTAGAAAGTCCCTCTCCCCATGGAGCTTAATGGCTTCCAAGGAATGTTTGGATGAATCATTTCAGCAGATGGATCCAGTACCTACATTAAGATTCTGCCACCCACAGCCTTATGTATTCATTTATTTCTCCATAAAATATTTGATAGTGGGTTGAGGTAGTAGTTTGTACTAAGAATGGACTAAAGAAAATGTATGACAACTTACCTCAATTTTTCATAGCTGACTGTAAACCGAAATGGAGATTTATAATTAATATTATGTCATCAAAAACTTAACATTTCAATTTCATACTTTTTGACTTATGAATCAGAGTAGCAGGAGAGTGGCATGCAAGGAATCCCTTATGTTTAGAGAAGTAAAACTAACTACATGGCAAAAAAAAAAAAACTTTATAGAACATGTTTCTTTTAGATATTATATTTAAATTGTAGCTTCCATAACAAGTGTCATTTTTTAAACACCTACAAGACAGATGTCATTATTCTATTGTCCAGATAATGAAAGTTAGGCTAAAAGAAGCAAAGTCACCCAAAACTATTTGACTTGTAATGAGCAGAGCCAGTATTTAGACTTAGGTCTTCCATGTCCAAAGCCCTGGCTCCTTACAGAACTTCACTTCATTATGTAGCACAACACTTTATCCGTTTGTGTTAAAAGGTTATATACACATATCTTCTATATACATAAAAGCCTAAGCAACCTAATGACCGAACAACCAGTTGACAGGTTACTATGAAGTGCACTGACCATCAGGGGGCAGACACTCAATGCAGGAGCTGCCCCCTGGTGGTCAGTGCCCTCCCACAGTGGGAGCACCACTCAGCTGACCAATGGGCACCAGATGCTGGGCTCACGGCTGGCGAGCCTTGCCCACCTCAATGGCAATGCCACCACGCAGCAGTGGTGCCAGGCACAGCAGGGCTGCATTGAGCAGGAGTAGCATGGCACCCAGCCTGGGTTTGGGCTGCTCCCTGGCTACCTGCTGCTTTGTGCACTAATACATCCTCGGGGGATATCAGACTGCCAGTTTTGGCCCAATCCTTGCAAGCCAAAACTGGCAGTCTAACATCCCCTGAGGCATCCCGGATTGTGAGATGGTGCAGGCCAGGCTGAGGGACCCCACCAGTGCATGAATCCATGCACTGAGCCTCTAGTACATATATAAAAAAACAGGTTGGACTTGTAAAGAAGACACACATAGAGAAAAAAGATTTTAAGAACTCAACCTTCTACCAAGAACAGGCTCTGATAAAAGAACTCAGGCACAAAATATTAGTTTTGTTTCTACCAAAAATTAATAATGATCAACTTTGTTTGCAAGGTTTATTGGCAGAGGTTAAAATAAATGTTGATAAATTAAGACTATTAACACAGACTGATAATAGTCTAAACAGCAATTTAGTGACATTGCCATTTTACACTTTAATGAAATGAAAATTTGAATTGATTGTATAAGGAAAGAATCTCTTGTTTACTCTAATCTTAATATTATGGTTGATAATTTCACCAGCAGTCTTGATGAAAATCTACCTGATATAACAACACCACAGGAAACTAATGATCATAATGAATCTACTTGTCGCTGAAGTACAAAGATAGAGCCTCATAAATCTTTTAAAAATTACTACAAGCAAGCAAGCGATCAGAACAAATTATTATTTTATCATTGTTTATACGTTCTCTACTTTATAGTAATTGTCTTATTTCCTGGGCAAAGTGGTCAAAATACCTTTTTAAATATTTAAACCTTTACTATCTTTATTCCACAGAAACCCCTGAGGACTGTATTTCAGCAACCTTTGTTTAATTTTCATTATGAGATGGCTGTTCAATCTTCCCTTTGCTTCTTCATCAAAAGATAATCAGAAGTCGACTGATAAACAATATTAGTATTCAACTCTTCATAAAACATTTTGCCTATTTTTAGGAATTTGCCACTTGATTGTAAATAATTATTCAAATTCACAGTATGCATAGATAGCCATGATTTCTTTAAATCTTTTCTTCCAAAAATGTGTCCAAAAATCACAAGGTATGTTTTATTGCTTACTTTATTACTTTAAGTAAATGAAATGAAAAGTTCAATAAATTACCAAAAAAGTTCCATTATTCACATCATCGCTGAAGAAAACAAACTTAATAATAAAACAAAAATGACCAAAGATAATTACAATCATTTAGTTAACTGTTTCCACTGTAAACTTTCTATTTTTACTAATAGATAGTCCAAATATGACAGATAGATAGATAGATAGATAGATAGATAGATAGATAGATAGATGCCTAAGCAACTATTATGACAGAACGATCAGAACGACCAGTCAACTAGTAGCTATGATACACACTAACCACCAGGGGGCAGATGCTCAATGCAGAAGCTTCCTCCTTGTGGCCAGTGTGCTCTCACAAAGGGAGTGCTGCTCAGCCAGAAGCTGGGCTCACGGTAGATGAACACAGCTGCAGAAGCAGGAGCCTCTCCCCACTCTGCAGCAGCACTACTGAGTGGGGAGCAGTGGCAGCAGGTGCAGTGAGCCAGGGTGAGCGGTGTAGAGCCTGGCCTGGGTTCGGGCTCCTCCCTGGCTCCCTGCTGCTTGCTGCACAGCTATATCCCCCAAGGGATCTCGGATTGCAGTTATCTAATCTAATAAAAGAGTAATATGCAAATTGACCCTCACTCTGTTACACCCACAAGCCATGCCCACAAGCCACGCCCACCAACCAGTCAGGAGCAGATATGCAAATTTAATTCAACTAAGATGGTGGCGGCCACAGAGCTGGAGTTGCCCCGGGCAATGGAGGAAGCCAGGGCCCTGTGGGCCCTGAGCTCTACTCAAGGCTACAAAGTTTTAATTATAGAAAATAAACAAACCCCAGATACCTGCCAGGCTGGGACCTTGGGTTGCCAGGGGCAACCCAGGCTTTGAGTGGGGGACCAAGGCAACAAAATTTTAATTATAGAAATTAAATAAATCCCAGATAGCTGCTTCTAGCCAGGCACCCCAGTAGGGACCCAAACCCTGAAGGGGCTGTGGGCAGCCTGAAATGGCCGTCAGCTCCTCACCCAGGCTGGCCAAGCACACCAGTAAGTGAACATCCCCCGAGGGGTCCCAGACTGCGAGAGGGCACAGACCCCCCTCCCCCCCTCCAAGTGCACAAATTTTTGTGCACCGGGCCTCTAGTAGTTTATAAGCTGCTACATCCCACACACACAGTTAAACAAGGAAGGTGGCTTCTACAGTATTTGAAAAAGAGATCTGTGGCTGCTTAATCCTAATTCATCAGAAGAATCTCCAAACTGTCCACATCATGTTTATTCTACATATGGGTGAACATACATCCCTATATATTGGGAACAATCCTTTAGATTTAAAAATTAAAACCTGGAAAGACTATTCTAACACTGAAAAAAAAACAAAAACAGGATGATGCAGCGATGACATGCATGGACTATGGTTTGCACATCTTGTAGTCAGGCCTGATTCTGACACTTACAATGTGTGACAAAGCCCATTACTTAACTTTTTCTGCTTTAGCTTCTCTACCCTAAGATGGGAAAAATGGTACTACTGCCTCAGAAGGATCACATTAGGTACTACTTTTTATAATCAGGGCAAAAAAAATGTACCTGCATATACAACAGCAAGATGCCTTTCACCTGCATGAAAAGTACTAGTATGGTCACTGGTGCATGCAGCATCACGATTGCAGTCTAACCAGCAGTGAGACACCCCCTAAGGGATCCTGGATTGCAAGAGGGTGTAGGCATGGCTGAGGGACACACCCCCTCCCCGCCCCCGCAATGCATGAATTTTTTGCACCGGGCCTTTAATTTATCATAAACAGAAACTAAATCCATGCATGTTAAGTTCGAATAGGAGGAATAGGTTAACAATCTACTTTCAAATGAAAATCAGAATATTTTTTATTATCTGATTACAATATTTAATTTAACATTTCTAAAATCTTAGAATGATGGTGTCATGTTATAATAATTACTTATATGATCAAGAGCATTGAAATATGCTGAGAATCTTCTCTAGCTAGTCCAGTCTTGAGGTGGAATGAAATAGATTTCTTGGGTAGTGTTGTAAAACAATAACATGACAGCAGTCCTGAGCACAGATTTGGGTGGTGGATATAAGCACCATGACTAACATAAAATAATCGTTTACAGTGTGAGTACTGGTGTCAAAACAACTTAGGTTTGAATTCCAGCAATGGCAGTTACTAATTACATGACACAGATTAAGTTCCTTAACCTCTTTGTGCCTCAGCTTCCTGGTTTGTACAATAAGAATAATTAGAATAGCAGCCTCAGAAGTGTGTTGTGAAGACTTAAAGAAGTTAATGCATGTAATTGAGTAGTTAGTTCAGGGTCTGGTACGTATGAACCAGCCAGTACATGGTGGTGGTATTCTTCTTCCTAACACACTGTGCACACTAAGGATTCCACACGAAGTCCATGCACATTTCCTTAATCGTAGCCATTCCCACCTTAGTCCGTCAACAGAACTATTTTCATGTACTTCTGACTGGTTCTCCAGACTCCATTCTTGTTCAGCTCTGGTTTATTCCACATTGACACTTAAGAGTTCATGATCTGGAGCCTCAGTTTTCTCCCCTCAAAAAATGGATTATAAATCTAGTCCCTCACAAGATTATTGGAAAGATGGAACGGGCCCTAACGTCCCAGGTTCGATTCTGGTCAAGGGCATGTACCTTGGTTGTGGGCACATCCTCAATAGGGGATGTGTAAGAGGCAGCTGTTTGATGTTTCTCTCTCATCGATGTTTCTAACTCTCTATCCCTCTCCCTTCCTCTCTGTAAAAAATCAATAAAATATATATTTAAGAAAAAAAGATGGAACGAGTTGATTGTGAAAGAATCTTATAAATATAAAACTGCAAATATTACTGTTCAGAGGAATTCTGAACTTAGCCAGGAGTGACTTACTTACTTAAAAAAAAACATATTGATGCTTATTAGACATGTGCAAAGCAGTATGTAAAGTGCTAGTGACAAAATATCAATGAAACATGGTCTCTAGCCTAGAAAGAGAACAAAATCAATGTACTAAAACCCTTCGAAGTGTCTGTCCAGTCTTGGTAGTGGGTTTCCCTGCCCAGAGACTGACCTAATTCACAGGGTGGATTTGTACTGACAGACACAGATTATGTCACTATATCCTCCTGGAAATAGTGGATTGGACAGAGCTAGACAAGTAAAATAAGATCAAACCACTAGGTGCATTAACTGCCTCTGCTTGCCTGATCTCGCCCCCAATGGCCCTCCCCTGCAGGCCAGCTTGGTTCTGATTGGTAGGTTTCTATGCCAGCCAGCATCAAAAGCTCCACCTCCTAGGCAACATTAGCTCCTCACAGTTCACCCAGATTTGGTTCTGATTGGTCAATTTCTAGGCCAGTCAGCATCTCTCGGCCTATCTCTGGGCTTGATCAGAGAGGCAAGGCTGATCAGCAGCCCCCAGGAAGGCCTGGAGAAAAACAGAGGTGTGGCTGCTGGCAAAGGCTGGAGAGAAAGAGAAGGCAACAGCTGATCAATAGCTGTCACAGAGGCTGCATATCAGACCCTGCCTCTCTCTCCCAGCCTCTCTCCAGGCCTGATCTGCAGCCCCCTTGGCAGTCAGTGCTGGGTTGCTGCCCCTGCATCGGCAGCAGACAGTGCTGGGTCACCTCAGCAACCCAGCACTGACTGCAGGACTGACTTCCTGTTTAGTTGAGCCTTCCGTTGGTCGTTACGGACCCTGAGTTTTTATATATTAGGACAGGAGATGACATTTGGGGTTGTAAGCTACTTCCACAACTTCTAGATTACCTGTCTTCCTGACAAAGGAGCCCTTCTCCAGCACCCTTGCTCTGCTTATGTCCCATTCTAGCTCTAGCAATCCAGTCTAAGCATGCTCTGTCACACTCTGTTTAACTGGCCCGTGCTGGCTTGAATTCCAACATGCAACACTGTTGTTTTAAGAGGGAAATAAGTTCTGTTTTTCAGTTGCCTGCCCAAGTTCATACAAACTTTAAGAGGTTTCAAGCAATATTATGATTCAAAATCCTATGCTTTTCCCACAGTTTTGAGATAGTGCAAAGTAACTGTGGCTAAGAGGACACAGATTGAGAAATTTTGCAGAGCCCTATATCCCCCAAGTTTACAGTTTGGCTTCTTCATCAAAAGATAATCAGAAGTCAACTGATAAACAATATTTAAATTATAGGCTCAAGTCATGTTTGGCATGGCATTCAAAACTCTCCACAATGCAGTTCCAATCAGTCATTTCTACATATCCCCATATCAGACTCTAAACCAGCCCACTTTCGTGCTTCTCATGTTATTCTCTGAGAAGTATGGCCTTCACCCCATTTCTATCATCTACCAAGCCTTCTCATTCTATGGACAGACAGACTTTATCACCCCCTACTCAGCACTTCAGTCATCCCTCTAAAATAGTAGTTAGACAAAAGTTCTCATTCCTCATTAGATTGTGTATGTCTGCCAAATTAGCATTTCTACAGAATCACAGGTAAACATAGTTACCCAGAGCCTGGTAAGCGCAGAGACAGGCTTAGAGAGAAAGGAAGTAGATATGAGCAGAGGTGTGCCTCAAGACCATGCCGGCAGCAAAATTTTTCCCACCCAAGTATTACTGTGGTAGTACTTGAAGTCATTCTATTAGAAACCTATTTCTTTGGGTCTAGCATTACTTGGTCTTCTGTTAATATGAAAACGTTTAAGTAACCTAGGTGTAAATTAATTTGGAATACATTTCTTCAGTGACAAGAGGAAATAAGCCAGCAAAGAAGCAGGTGCGTATAGAAAGAAAGGGAAGGTCAGAGCAAGGGGACATCCAGATAGCAAAATAAAAACTTGGCAGGCCTTAAGAATCATGCATTTAATTGATTAGAAAAGGAACAATTGACATCACTATCACTGATAACACCAGGATTTTGTTTCATTCTCTCAAAGAATTTGCTGTAACCAAGGGTTGAAATGTTATTTCCATTGATTTTTAACACATGGCAACTTGCATTTCCTCTTGCCATCTTGGTGTTGCAATTGAGAAGCCACTTGCTAAAGCATTAGTAGATGAGAAAGTCGAGTACATCCATTTTGCCAAAATGATTTGATGGTGTAGGAGAAGTCCATTCAGAATTTGGTCAGTTGGCACAGGAGATGCTAAATACCCATCATGGAATTCCCATTGGTACAAAGTGCCTGGTGTTCTTTTGCACAGCAGGACACGAAAAGTGGTGAGGCCTGCAGGGTGAAGGGGCAAAAGGAGCTCAACTCCATTTTTGTTTTGTCACTGAACCTGTAATGTAATATCAATCACATTGTATCACCTGCATGCGGAGTTCTCCATCTGTAAAATTAGGATAATAACGCTGCTCCTCCTCAAACAGCAGAAACTGAGAAAGAGCTATTTGAGTGCATTAAACATAGGAATTGGTCGATTTTATGATAAACAAGGTAAATAAAGCATGTCATTCATTACAAAATGGCCGCATGATATTTATTTTATAAACACATATGTTTAATCATCTGTAATTTTCTAAACATTTAAGAGGGCGTATTGAAAACAGTTTTAAAAGCAAAGACACTTCATATCTCAGATATTTTTAAAAGGTTTGTTTTCATGTTACTCTTTTGTCTGGAATTTATGCTGTAGTCTATGGGTTTAACCGTTATAATTAATAGTCTAGCACGAGTAAATTACTTTTATGAATGTAAAGAAATGGTCTCGGGCCCTGGCTGGGTACTCATTTGGTTAGAGCATTGTCCTGATAAGCCAAGATTGGAACTTCAGTCCCAGTCAGGGCACATACAAGAATCAAGAATCAATCAATGAATGTATAAATAAGTGAAACTATAAATCAGTGTGTCTCTCCCCTCCACCCTTCCTCCCGTTTTCTCTCTCTCTCTCTCTCTCTCTCTCTCTCTCTCTCTCTCTCTCTCTCTCTCTCTCTCCCCTAAGCCACGAGAGTGGAGTCCTCATTGATTGAATTAGTGCCTTATAAAACAGGCTCCAGTGAGATCCGTAACCCCTTCCACCTTGTGAGCGCACAGCAAGAAGGTACCAGCTATGAACCAGGAAAAGCACCTTCCCAAGAATGTGACCAAGCTGGTGCCTTGCTCTTGGATTTCCAACCTCCAGAACTGTGAGAAATAAATGTCTATTGTTATAAAGCACCCAGTCTGCATATTCTGTTATAGCAGTCTAAATAAACCAGTACACCCCAGCCAACTGCATGGAGCAAGTGCTAAGAAGCAGGCACCCGGGTACAGCACATCATATCCACACCAGCCTGCCTTGCACCCTGTTCTGTTGAGTCACATGTAAGCACTGTACTGGTACTTCTTCGATTTCAGACCCTGTTCTTTTGGTACATTTTAGGAATATAAAAGGATAATGTCTGCTGGCTGTGTGTAGATTGGACTTGGACAAGATTATAGTCATGAATATCAAATAGAATTCTATGTAAAATACACTTTAAAGTGCAAATATGCATATATTAACCATCTGTACAGAATTACAGCCCTCTTGTCTTTTACTATGTTGGCTATTATAATTGACCAGCTAATTGCAACAGTATTTAAATACTGTAGCATTCTAAGAATAATCCCCTTTTCCTATTAGGTGCCTCTAATTTTTTGTTTCTGCCAGCATACGCCATGTCGGTTAACAACTATACTCTTAACATAATTCTAAAATATTGAACTGTATGCTAAATAAGCAAAATATTTTAAGATAATGTCCTGAGGGAATGGTATTTCATATTATAACTCAATATGCCCTAAGGTAATTATTCAGATATCAATATGCAAAAGAGCAGTATGTTGTAGTACCCTATATTTCTTTTTATTTTGCTTCTTTGTAGTGAGCAATAAATTTCAAGGTGCAAAGAAAAAATATTAAAGGAGAGTCTGCAGTTGATTTTTTTTCAACAAGATTGTTTGCCTAGAGAAAGAGGAATTTCACTTGGTCTTTTTCTAATTATTCATGTAAATTAAATTCTACAAGAGAAGAAAAATTCATAAAAGTCACACTTACTCATCTGAGAGGGAGATATGGCATATGAATGGTGTCCATAACCTCGGAAGGTGAAATGTAGAAAATATCACAAGCAACTCCCACATTAAGTTAAGTGAACCAAAAAAAAGGGAGATTCTTGGTGTGAAGGAGACTTCAAGGATATCCTCCCTAATCGCCTCTTAATAGTCTTGAATCTCCGACACAGGAAACAAATCAAGAATTCAGAGAACATGGAATTATTAATCAATTATATTTGATACCAAATGTAAGCACTACTAGACACATTTTAAATTTTAAAAACCTTTTAAATATAACACTTTAAAAAGCACAGAATGTGATTTGCATTTTAAGACATTAATATGTGGTACATTCTAGGAAAAGTTGATTGTATATCTTTTGTATTTTTCTGAAGTCCACATTCTTTATTCCTCTTAGACCTAATATGCATTAAAATGAAATTTAATAATGAATGACTACAGACTTGTATGCAGACTGACAATCAGTAGTCAAATTGAACTCAAACAATTCAACAAATATGTGTTGAGTGCTTCTTGTGGGCAAGGCATTGTGCTCAACAACACAGTAGCAAGTCTTATTTGATATAAACAATTTAATCAATCCTTTCACAAAAGGCTTAATCACTGACTAGAAAGTAGGTCCACCAATCATTGGCATGTCTTAGTTTGAATCTCCTTAGAATAAAGTTAAAAACAGTGAAGGAAGGATAAACCAGAACTAGTGATTGGTTGATATGGAGAATGGAGAGGGAGAAAACAAAAATAAAACCAAAGATAAAGTGAAGATAAAAAACAAGACAGTGACAGAAATTAGGAGAGATTTGTTAAGACCAGGATGACAATTTAAGTAACATATATGTTGAGATAGAAGTAAGTCAGATACCCAAGAACTGTGTTAGAGGCAGCTGAAGGTATTTGACCAGAACTTGAGGCCTCTAAAAAATTATTGTAAAACCTACAGTAAGAAAGCAAGTACCAGGAGTGGGCCATCGGACCCTGAATTGTGGTCACTCACATCAAGTAAAAAAAAAAAAAAAAAAAAAAAAAAAAAAAAAAAAAAAAAAAAAAAAAAAAAAAAAAAAAAAAAAACACAGGCAAAGGGGAACAAAAAGTAATTGTGGAGGATGTTGTGATAACCCACAGGATCAAAGCATTGACAAATGAAATGGAGCTAAGGAAAAATTATTGATGCACAAATAAATAGCATTAAGAAGACTAGCAGCTGAGAGAATCACTGACAGGGCTAGTGACTTTAAAAAAGACCATCCCAAAAGATATATAAACTAGAGGCCCAGTGCATAAAATTCATGCACAGGAGGAGGGTCCCTCAGCCCGGCTTGCACCCTCTCTCAATCTGGGACCTCTCGGGGGATGTCCAACTGCCAGTTTAGGCCTCATGCTTCAGGGATTCCTGCAGGATCAGGCCTAAACTGGCAGTCAGACATCCCTCTAGCAATCCAGGACGACTGGCTCCTAACCACTCCCCTGCCTGCCTGCCTGATTGCCCCTAACCAATCTGCCTGCCTGCCTGATTGCCCCTAACCACTCTCCTGCCTGTCTGATTGCCCCAACCACTCTGCCTGCATGCCTGATTGCCCCTAACCACTTTGACTGCCTACATGACCACCCCTAACCACTTACCTGCCTGCCTGATCTACCCTAATTGCTCACCTGCCTGCCTGATTGCCCCTAACTCCTCTGCCTGCCTGCCTGATTGCCCCTAACTGCTCGCCTGCCTGCTTGATCACCCCTAACCACTGGCCTGCCTGCCTGATTGCCCCTAACTGCTTGCATGCCTCCCTGATCACCCCTAACTCCTCTGCCTCAGCCCCACCACCCTTGCTTTGTCCAGAATGTCATCCAGAAGGACATCCGGAATGACGTCCAGAAGGTTGTTCAGTCATCCAGTCTAATTAGCATATTACACTTTTATTATTATAGATAGTGAATAAGCATATAAAAAGATGCTCACCTGAGTAATCATTAGAAAAATGCAAATCAAACCACAATGAAATACCACTTCATACCCATTAGAATGGCTATTATTTTTTAAAAAAAAGGAAAAAAACAGAGGAAAGGAAGGGAGGAAGGAAGGAAGGAAGGAAGGAAGGAAGGAAGGAAGGAAGGAAAGAAGGAAGGAAGGAGGAAGGAAGGGAGGGAGGAAGAAAGAAAGGAAGAAAGACTGGAGAGGATGTGGAGAAATCTTAACCCTTGTACATTGCTGGTAGATATGTAAAATGGTGCTGTGACTGTGGAAAACAGTTTGGCAACTCGTCAACAAGTTAAACATATAATTGTCATATGCTCTAATAAAGCCACTATCAGGTGTATACCCAAAAGTACTGAAATCAAAATTAAATAAGTATTTGTACACCGAGGTTCATATCAACACTGTTAAAGATAGCCAGAAGGTGGAAACAAGACAAACATCCACCAACAGATAAATCAGATAAATCAAGAAACAAATTGTGGTATATGCATATAATGATACATTATTCAGCCTTAGAAATAAATAAAATTCTGACACATGCTACCACATAAATGAACACTAAAGACATTATACTAACTGAAGTAAGTCAAACACATTTGTCCTCTGGACAAATGTTGCATGATTCCACTTTTGTGAGATACTTACAGTAGGTAAATTCATAGAGACAGGAAGTAGAATAGAGGTTTCCAGGGCCAGGAATTGGGGTGAAGAATAAGGAATTTTGATAGGAATAGAGTTCTGTTTGGAAAAAAGTTCTCATGATAGATGGTGTTAATTCGACATGGTGAATGTATTTAATGTCATAAGGTACACTGAATTGTATAATTTCCAATGTTTAAAATGGTAAGTTTTATGTTAAATACTAGGGACTCAGTGCACAAAAATTTGTGCACTCAGGGGGGATCCCTCAGCCCGGCCTGTGCCCTCTCGCAGTCTGGGACCCCTCAGGGGATGTCCACCTGCTGGCATGCCTGGCCAGCTTGGGTGAGAAGCTAATGGCTGTTTGCAGGCTGGCCAAGCCCCCCAATGGAGACCTTCACCGCATGGAGGTGTGGCCAGCCTGGGTGAGGGCCTGAGGGCTGTTTCCAGGCTTCCCACAGTTCCTTCAGGGTTCAGGTGTCTCCTGGGGTGCCTGGCCAACCTAGGTGAGGGGCTGAGGGGCTGAGGGCCATTTTCAGGCTGCCCACAGCTCCCATTGACCCAACATCCCAGCAAGGCTGGCTGGAATCAGATTTCTGGGGTTTATTTATCTTCTATAAATGAAACTTTATTGCCTTGATGAAGCCTCCTGTTTGCTTCAGCTCCGTGGTTTCTATAATTGAAACATTGTTGCCTTGAGCAGAGGCCAGGCCGGCCTACGCAGGCAATGTCAACTCCATCGCTGGTGCAATGGAAGCCTCCTGTTTGCTCTAGCTTCATGGCTGCCGGCCACCATCTTGGCTGGGTTAATTTGCAAACAGCTGCTCTGATTGGCTGGTGGACGTAGCTTGGGTGGTGGGTGTGGCTTAGGTGTCTCAAGTGGTGGTTAATTTGCATATTATTTTTTTATTAGATTAGATATTTCACAACATTTAGAAAAGTGAGGGAGAAAACAGATCAGCAGAGCTGTGAGAGGAGAAACCAGACTATGGCATTGTGGAGGACGTGTCCAGGAATGAAATGGAGTTTGCATGTGACCCTCATTTGAGAGGTTGGTATACCCTCCAAACATCATGGTGAAAGTACAAACACTGTCCTCAGACAGAGCAAATGAGAAATAATATTCTTCATAATAAGAAAGGACATAATTCCTACCAGCTAAATCATTCTAACACTTGTGGAGTGCCAGGCTCTGGAGATACAGACAATAATTTGTGGTCTCTACATTTAAAGGCTAACTGTTGGAGAATCCTGAACTGAAATCAATTTTATTTATTGATCAAATCAATTGGCATTCATTGAGCACCTACTGTATACACCAAACCCAGAGCTATTCACTATAATCACTGGAGGTTACCTAGAAAAGCAGGCAGCTATCAGCAAGGTGAGGCTTCAGGACAGAAAATCGCTCTCTCCTTACCCAACCCTTATGAAAGGGTACTCAACACAGCTCCAAGGCCATTAAGACTTTTATCCCAACAATCATAATAAAAAGTTTAAATTTACATTTTACTCAGAAAAATAGGACACTAATTCAAATTCCTCCTTAGTTACAAATGTCAAGGAGAAAAAAAGCTCATGGAAGATTTTATTTTTCACCTTTACCTAAGACTGGTAAAATGATTTAACAATGTATTTAAAAAATCTAAATTAAATTGTCAAATTAACTGAGCTAAATATTTCCTTCCTAAAACCTTCTCTCATCCCTACAACAACCCTATGAAGTAGATTATGTCAAATTTTCAAAATGTTAAATTCAACACAATAATAAATAGCAACAAAGCATAAAACTCTCAACAAGTTAAGAGTGTTTTTTTTAAGAGTCTTCAGCAATTCATGGATCAGAAGAGAACAATGATCTCAACTCTGCAGTGTTAGTATGCCAATGTACTCTACTAGTTACTTGTTTTAAAAAACTAATTGATTTATATTTTTAAAAATATTTCTTATAGGTGAAAATGTAGAAAAATTATACTTTTAATTCTTTTCTTTTGCATCCTATGTTTCTTTGCATCTTATGATTTTAGTGGCCTTCTAAAAAATCTTTTATTAATTGACTAACTTGTTTCTGAACCATTATTATTTATGTACTCATTTCTTAAACATCTACTATATTAAGCACTGTACTTGGTGCTTGGTAAGATTTGGGGGGGGGGGCAGAATATAGAAACAAAAAAAACACAAAAATGTGGTGATCCCCTCCTGTCTAGTAACACCCAGTCTAGTAGGAGATATTGGCATATACAACTATTTATAATATCCTATATAACTAATAAAAGAATAATATGCAAATTAGGCATCACTCCATCACAAAGATGGCCGCCCCCATAGCCACAAGATGGTGATGCCCAGTCCAGCTTAGCCTCACCACTGAAGTGGTCAGGCCTGTTAGCCAGGCAGGTGGCTGGGGAGACGGGAGGCCAGAGGGGCAGAACAGACGATCAGAGGGGACTGGGAGTCCCCCGTCCAGACCAGAGGCCTTTGCCAGAGGCCTCAGGCATGGGCAAGGGTAGAGCTGGTGATTGGAGGGGTATGAGAGTGCCCTACCCAGGCCTCAGGCCTGGGCAGGGGCAAGGCCGGAGATCGCAGGGGCCTGGGCTTTAAAGAGCCAGTGATCAGAGGGATAGCGGCAGAACCTGTGATCACAGGGGTCTGGGCACCAGTGAAACCAGCAAAGCAGGAGTCTGGGGGGTCTCCTGCCCAGGCCTGTAGCCTTGGCTAGAGGCTGCAGTGAGGCAGGGATAGAGCCAGCTATCTCAGGGCCTGGGCAGGGGCAGAGCTGGTGATCAGAGGGGCAGGGGCAGGCCCTGCAATCACAGGATTCTGGGCAGGGGTGGAGCCGGCAATGCAAGGGTCTGGGCAGGATCAGAGCTGGTGATGGCAGGGGCCTGGGCTCTGTGAAGCTGGCAATCGGAGGGGCTTGGAGGTCTTCTCCCCAGGCCTGCAGCCTCAGGCAGAGACTGCAGGCCTGGGCAGGGTCAGAGCCAGTGATCTCAGGGGTCTGGGGGTCCCCTGCTCAGGCCTGCATCCTTGTCCAGAGGTTACAGGCCTGGGCAGGGTTAGAGTTGGGATTAGAAGGACAGGGGTGGAGCCAGTAATCAGAGTGAACTACAGAGGAAACACCTTTTCTTATTGCTCATTGGCTAAGCTCCCTGTATGCCACTGGTAATATGCTTAGTAACTTGGGTAATAAGAATCCCTAAAGGCAATCTAGGGTTTTTCCACCTCACTCCTGGAGAAAAAAAATGAAGGTCCACTGCTGGAAGGCTAAGAAATGTCATGTCCTGCCCTAGCCGGTTTGGCTCAGTGCATAATGCCTCAGCCTGCTGACTGCAAGGTCTGGGTTCAACTCTGACCAAGGGCATGTACCTAGGTTGCAGGCTCCTCCCTGGCCGGGGCCCAGGTCAGGGCATATGCAGGAGGCAACCAATCAAAATGTTCCTCTCACTTTGTTGTTTCTCTCTGTTTTTCCCTTCTCTTCCACATTCTCTAAAAATCAATGGAAACATATCCTCAGGTGAGAATAAAAATAAAAGAAAGAAAGAAATGTCACATCCTATGAAAGACATATCTTGAAAATGCCTAAAGAAAGTTGTCATTTTTTCATGGTGAAAGGACTGGAGTCCGTGTTGATGAAAACACCTTGGCAGCTTCAGTGACTGGCAGTGGCTGCAGCAGCGGGGTGATGGGGCTGGTGGCTTCCCCTGATTAGCCTGGTTGCCTCCCACAAAAGGAGGTCAGACTGTGGCTTAGGCCTGCTCCCCAAGGTGAGCAGGGAGCGGACCTAAACCATCAGTAGGACACCCCCTGAGGGCTCCCAATATGTGAGAGGGGGCAGGATGAGCTGAAGAACGTCCCCCCCTCCAGTGCACAAATTTCGTGCACTGGGTCCCTAGTATCCTATATAATAAAAGCCTAATATGCTAAGTGTCCAACCATTAGACCAGTCACTATGACATGCAGTGCCCACCAGGGGGCAGATGCTCTGACCAGTAGGTTAGCTTGCTGCTGGGGTCTGGTCCATCAGGACTGGGCGAGATGGGCTGGTCAGGCCCTGGAGCCCTCCTGCGCTCCCTCCCCAACTGGACAACCTCTCTCATCCCTCAAGAGGAGATCAACAATGTCTCCTCCCACAATGTCTCATCCCTCACTTCTCAAACTAGATGCTCAGTCCCCCAGCCCCAATCATGCACCAGTCCCCCAGTCCCAATCATGCCCTAGGTCATTGGTCTAGCCTGTGACCTCTTGTAATCCAGGACTCCTCAGTAGATGTTGGAGAGCCAGTTTCAGCCCGATCCCCATAGGCCAGGCCAAGGGACTGAGCCTCTAGTTTATAATATAATGTGAGATAAGCTGTCATATAGATATGCAAGGTATTCTAGGAGCCCAGGGAGAAAATAACTAATCATCTCTCTGAGTAAGGCATCCTACTAGATCTCAGAGGCTTCCAGAATATAAAAGAATTTGTCCTTGCCTTCCAATAGCTTATAATTCTAATGAAATTAAATATATACACAAATAACTACACACCAGAGTGGTAATTATAAGCACCACTACAGTGATACAAAAATATAAGTTCCTAAAATTGCCCTCACATCTGGCTAGGAATGATAATAATACTGCCCTTTATGAAATATTTTCCAAGACTCTAGCACAGAGTAGAAGTCTTTGTATACATAATTTTCAAACTTATGGTTGAGAATTGTAGCAGACACATTTTAACATGGCCCTCAATGTCCTTGCCACCTGGTACTCACACTCTTATATGATTCTCTTCCCCTTGACTGTGAACAGAGTGAGTAAAGAACAGAAGACTATGAATAGTGCATGTGTGCATATAGAAAGTTAGGTAGAGAGAGATGTAGATGTAGATACAGATATAGGTATAGATAGAAAGTATCGCTAGAGAGACAGAGATAGATATACATATAGACATACACATAGAAAAGAAACAGAGAACACTAGGATGATGTAAGAGAAAAAGATATAAGCTCAGATAGCTTTATTGGACATTATGGTTGACTCCTCAATGCCTTTCTCTCCCAGATGATTAGCCTAGAGTAGACTACCTAAACTAATGAATTCCCCCTGGGAACTAATATTAGTCCAGGGAATATACATTTCCCATTTTGGCTCAATCATATTAAAAGGGAGAATTTCTATTCCTTTATATGGTGAGGTTTCTAAATATGTCTAAACTACCATGTAGCAACATTTACCATTAGCAGCCATCATACAACCGTCAGTGAATCCACTATGAGAACAAAGCCTACTATAGCACGTGGGAGAAGATACAAGTGCAAAAGAAAGTAAAGTCACAGCCCTGACATGCTCTATCTAGATTTCACTCTCCTCTGAGCTTCTTAATACATAATATGATATATTTTCTTGGTGTTTAAAATAATTCCTGTAGACAAAAATCTTTCTGACCAATGCAATTGTATAATTAAGATAATTCAAATATTGCAGGCAAGGCAAATATGAGAAAAGAAAATGAGCTTTACTAGATGAGTAGACTTTGTAATTATTTACTCCCACCTCATATTACCTGAATGAGGATTACACATACCTGTCCCTTGGCATGCGACTTGCTCAGACCTCCTGTGACAGGAGTATATGTATATTCTCCCTTCAGTGTGTAGGCAATAGACTGTGAGTGTCTATAGCCTCTGTTACATCTGAGCAGATACTTTGAGAGAAATCAAAGTATCATTAGTTTTCTTAATTTTTTGTTGATTTGAGAGAGAGAGGAAGGGAAGGAGATAGAAAGATAAAACATCAATCACTGTCTCCTGCATGCTCCCTACTGGAGATCTAGCCCGCAACTTGGACATTTCCCTGACTGGGAATCAATTCAGTGACCTCTTGGTTTATGGGTCAATGTTCAACCATTGAGCCACACCAATCAGGCTCTATTCGTTTTCTTATCATTTTCATCTACCGCATCCCAAATTGGGGCTGCCCCTCACCTGGGTTCTGACAAGTACAAGAGCCCACGAGATTTCAGAGAAGAGAGCCTAGAAGCAGCAACCAACCCTTAGCTAACAATATGCTGTTGCGGGGCAAGGTGGGGGGTGGGGATCACATTTTAAGTGACTAATAGTTTTGAGTTATTTTCTTACTGCAGCAAGGCTGACTTCTACACCCATGAAAATCTTGAAGAAAATCATTTTCTAAATGGGTTATGACCACAGAAAAATTCCTAAGGATTATGAAATGAAGGAAGGAAGTTTCTCTTCCTAACAATGAGAAAATCCAGGTTAATATATAAACATCATAATTTTAAGGAATCCATCAGAGCCATAGCCAAGCAAATAAACTAAATTCCTAAAGTTGACAAGCCCCTCCAACAAAAGGTCTGACACACAAACTGTTTCACATTTGGCAGAGTGTGGAGGGAAGGCATGGTGGCCACAGATATGAGTACGAAGGAGGTGGAAGAGAGTAGGAGAGGTGCATGCAATGAGCTTACCCCAATTAACGGTAGTAAAAAAACACAAAGAAAGTAAAGTCTATGATTTAAAAAGCAATTAAAGAGAGCACCTCACTGTTCTATCAAGTTCAAGTTCCTGGTTTAAACAAATTTTAGTCATGGTTATTGAGAGAACTTACATAAGGGTTTCCCAGCCACTGACCTTTGAATAATCAGAGGAAATGGAGAAGAGAATGTTTAAAGAACAGATGAGAGGAGACTGGGGCAGTGGGGATAAGTTACAATTACCAAAAAAAAAAGTAAATAAATTCTGCAAACTCCAAACCAAGACTCTTGACAACAAATCTAGGTAAGAATCCTCAGCAAGTGACTAAAGGGGTGTTTGGGATCCCTTGGAAGACAATGTATCAGTAAGTTCTCCAAAAGTAAGAGTCACCTCATTTCTTTCTTGAGTATGATATTATTTGCTCAGCAAAATTTGTCAGCTTTGTATGTTTGAGCTTTTAGAAGGCTTCTGACAAAGCTTTTCATGATATTCATTTGCACAAGATGGAGATATATAAACTAGAATGTGGAGAACTACAGAAATTTGAGAGTGTGGTCCCTAATATAAAGAGGTTCTGGGGAAATGACTTTGTATGGAAAGAGGCTACTCAATTAGTTTAAGAAATGAGCCCAGTTACTCTCAGAATAAGCTTCATAATAATAGTAACAATTTACTTAGTACTTCCTACATGCCAAGTATGGTGGTAAACACTTCTCATAAATTATCTTTTCACCACAAATTCGTTTTAGACAGATATTAATTTCCCCTTTTACAAACAAGGACACTAAGGTTCAGAGAAGTTAAGTAATCTGACCAAAGGTGAGGCAACCAGCAGGTGAAAGAACGGAGATTAGCAGCTGGGTCTGGGTCAGGGGTTGTGCTCCTAAATACCAGGCTGTACTTGGGATAACGCTGGGCACTTCTTCAAAATACAACAGAGTAACAGCAGGCACTGTGGAGAGCCCAGTGGAGACCTGACCTCAGCAGGGAGGAGGCTAGAGAAGAAGGCAGCAGTAGAAAGCCAGCTGCGTATGAGGCAGAAGAGATGATGAGCAGAATGCAAGGAGCCAGGGAACGAAGAGACAAGTTGGAGGAGCTTGATGGTTGCTGAGATGGAGAGAGAACAGGGCGCTAGGAATTGTGGTTAATGAAGCCAACTAGAATGATGGTTTGACTAATTTTCTTCTAACAAAGACATTAGAAACTGTACCTCCACATACTCTTGTGTCTTTCTAATTGGCGCCTTCAGTACTGCTGTGGGGAATAAACAAAATGATTTATAGACTCATAGGTACTGATATAATAGACATTTATACAAAACCCTCCTTTAATTGCTTTTAATAATCTGATTACTCTTAATTTCCTAATTAAAGTACTTGGGATTCTTCACAAATAGCAAATTTTCTTCATTGATCAAACAAGGAAAAACACGATATACACTTTAACACTAAAAATGTGTAGTCACTAAATCTTATTTCTTTTTTCTATGCCAATACATCTTTAAATAATGACAATTTATGTAAACTTCTAAACAATAAAAAGTTTATCTGTTGTTTTCAAGCATCACAGTGAACTATGCATAGTAATTGTTCCAAACTTAATGTATAGTAATAGGTGATATTTAAATAACAAATCTGGAATTTGGGAAAGCTATTGAAGTTTATGAAACTAAGTAAGAAAAGGTTCAAAAGAGACCTAATTTTTAAAGTTCCAGTGATAAATACAAATAGATGTTAATATCTAATCTAATAAAAGCATAATATTGAAATTGACCATTTCTTCAGGATGCCTAAGCCACACCCACCAGCCAATCAGAACAGCTGTATGCAAATTAACCCAGCTAAAATGGAGGCCGGCACTCATGGAGCTGGAGTAAACAAACAGCTTCCATTACAGCAGGAGTAAAACTATTTGCCGGCCGCTGGATTTCTCCCGGCTCCAGGCAACATTGTCTCAATTATAGAAGCCTCAGAGTTGAAGCAAACAGCAGTCCTGGCTGGGACTACTAAGACAACATTGTCTCAATTATAAAAGCCATGAGCTGAAGCAGACAGAAGGCTTCATTACCTGCCTAGGCTTCAGCTTAAAGGAACAGTGTGTCAATTATGGAAGATAAACAAACCCCAGAAACCTGCTTCCAGTCAGCCTTGCTGGGACATTGGGTCAATGGGAGGTGTGGGCAGCCTGAAAGCCAGAAAACAGCCCTCAGTCCATCACACATGCTGACCACACCCCAATGGAGTGAGAGACCCCACTGGGGGTCTTGGCCAGTCTGCAAACAGCCATCAGCCCCTCACCCAAACTGACCAGGTACCCCAGTAGGGACCCAAAACCTGAAGGGACTGTGGGCAGCCTGAAAGCCTGAAAACGGTCCTTAGGCCCACACGCAGGCTGGCTCACCCCAATGGGATGAGGGACCCTACTGGGGGGCTTGACCAGCCTACAAACAGCCATCAGCCCCTCACACAGGCTGGCCAGGTGCCCCAGTAGGAGCCCAAAACCTGAAGGGACTGTGGGCAGCCTGAAAACGGCCCTCAGCCCATCACCCAGGTTGGCCACACCCCAATGGGGTGAGGGTCCACACTGGGGGACTTGGCCAGCCTGCAAACAGCCATCAGCCCCTCACCCAGGCTGACCAGGCATGCCAGCAGTGGCCATCCCCAGAGGGTCCCAGACTGCGAGAGGGCACAGGTCGGGCTGACAGACCTCCTGAGTGCACAAATTGTTGTGCACCGGGCCCCTAGTATTTAAATAATACAACGATAGCACTGTAAATGGGAAGTTCATAGCATACTGCTGTGTGCATTCTAATGTGTCTGAACTTTACAAATTTTGAGTCCAAACAGTGCAAAGAAAATGCAGTTTTTATCTAAACCTATGAAAACAATTGGTCAGCTACTGAGTCCAAGGAGAATCTAAAGTTTTCTGTCACTTATAAGCAGTCTCCTGCCTTAAATATAAAATCATTGGCTTTACACAGTGAATCATTATAAATCTCTCACAACTTTTAAACCAATCAGTCAAGCTTAGAATGCAGTGATTTGGAGAATCATAGCTCTGAGGCTTTGGGGCCTCACTGTGCAAGAGTAATAAATGTAAATGATTTCGTAACTTGTAGAAACATAGGATAGTTCCCTTTTTACCTCCCAAGGAGCAACTGGCTTTGACTAAGGAGGTTTACCTTGATTTGGGGGGCAGTGGAAGAAGCGGGTATCTGTTAGGTCATTTTCTTTCCTGAGTCCCAGGAGAAAGAATAATAACAACAAAAAAAAGCAGTTAATCTGTTAAGCATACAAAACAGAAAACTGCAGCTTAGAAACCTGGATTCCTTCTGTAATTTGTAGCACACTCAGTGAGAAAGAAGCCTTTCTAAGACAATCTTCTCTAAGTGATGTCATTTACCTAGTTTTTCCTGCTCCAAGCAAAGAAACTTAATTACAACAATCAGAGAATGTTCATTGAGTGTCACTGTTATTCTAAAAAAAAAATTATTTTGTAGTCCTATAAAATCCAAATTTGAAAATAAATCCCATGCAGAGTTTGGATGATTTTTTTTTTCCATTTCAAACTCTGTTTCATAGAGAAAGCAAAAGGATTTACTAAGAATAGTAACAATATTTAGAAATGAGAATATAAACAAATTAGCATAGTTAATTAAACCTGAATTATATACAATAAAACTATAAATGATATAAAGTGAGGTTTTGATCATACTTATAATTTCTCCTCACTAGAAAGCTACTAGCATCTCCTAAACCAAACGGTTTATAAAATATTCCTGCTTTAAGTCTGATCTGGCTGTGTCATCTTGTGCTGATTTACTGCTATTAATGGGCTTTCAGCCCATGATATTTTTGTCCTACTAGTGTCATCGATAAGGTCTTGTGTCATAGTGTCAGAACATTAATTACTTAGTCTTTGTTTCCTTTCTCAATGTTTAGGTTTTAAGTAAACAAATTCCTCAAACTATTTGCCAAATTCTTTCTACTCATCACCTTTGCTCTCTGGAGCCTATCTGAGCCCTGGCGTCCACTTTCATGCCTTTTACATTCTTCACCTTAATGTCATGCTGAAAAGCAAAGAAAGCAGTTTTGATATCCTTGCAGTAGGATTCTTAATTAAAGTCTGACCTGGGGGAAAAAAAGTCTGGCTACTCCACAATGGGGAGAAATGCAGACAGCATGATACATATTATATAATCTATTCTAATAGAAGGGTAATATGCTAATTAGACCACACGTCTTCCTGATGACCATCCTAACATCCTTACTGACAAAGCCGGGCCCAGGCGACGCCACCTGCAGGCAGTCCCATGCAACAGTGCCTGCAGCTGGCTGTGGCCTGGGAGATGGAGAAGCTACCCACTCTGTGGTCCCGGGTGCTAGCCCCTGCGGCTACAGCCCAGGCAAAGCCACCTGCCCACCATCCCCTACAGCTGCAGCCAGCCTGGGCAAAGCCGGCCAGGGTCCCATGTGCCTATGGCTGATCAGAGGGTGGGAAGCCCTGGTCCCAGGAGGGAATCCTGGATCCTGGGTGTGGGGCTGAGGCAGAGATAGTTAGGGGCAATCAAGCCAGCAGGGGAGCAGTTAGGGATGATTGGGCTGGCAGGCAGAAGCAGTTAGGGGCAATCAGGCAAGCAGGTGAGCAGTTAGGAGCCAGCAGTTCTGGATTGTGAGAGGGATGTCTGACTGCCGGTTATCCCCTGAGGGGTCCCAATTTGGAGAGGGTGTAGGCCAGGCTGAGGGACAACTCTCCCCCTTTCCTGTGCACAAATTTTGTGCACCAGGCCACTAGTCCTATATAATAAAAGAGAAGCATGCAAATTAGCCATCACTTCGTCACTCTGCTACACCGACCAGCCAATCAGAGCGATTATGCCAATTAACCCAACAAGAGATGGCAGTTGTTTTGCATATGCAGGCACGGAGTGAAGACTGAAGACAGCTGAAGATGGCAGCGGTCACGGAGCTGGAGCAAGCAGGAGGTTTGGGTTGCTCCTGGCGTCTGAATAAGCCTGCCCTGGGCTCCACTCAAGGAAGAGCTGGGGGCCTGGGTCACCAGGGGAGAAGCCAAGCCTCGCTACTGTGATCAGACCAAAAGCCTGGGTCCCGAATGCCAGAGAAAAACCGGTGCCGGCAGCCAGGGGAAGGAAGGCCCATTGTGCGAATCTTCGTGCAATAGGCCACTAGTTCTAATATAAAATATCTTCCCACCAGCCCTTCTCAGACCCTACTATAAATCCCTGAAGTGTGCTATTTTGAAGTGTTCTATTTAACTATTTTGTGCTCAACATGATATAAGCTAAACTTATAAATACTAAAGGCTAACAACTATAGATTGATTTAAGCAGTGATTTCTATTTTAACACTCTATTTTGAAGGACATTTTTCCTTTTTTATAAGTATACTAGGGGCCCGGTGCACAAAAATTTGTGCACTCGGGGGAGTGGGGATCCCTCAGCCCGGCCTGTGCCCTCTTGCAGTCTGGGACACCTCAGGGGGGATGTCCACCTGCTGGCATGCCTGGCCAGCCTGGGTGAGGGCCTAAGAGCCATTTTCAGGCTGCCCACAGCCCTTCAGGGTTCGTGCACTGGGGGGTGGGAAGGCTGGTGAGTGCAGGCCTGGACGTTTCCCACCGGAGGGCCCACGATCACACACGCCTGGTGGGCCCCCACCACTGAGGGGACACACCTGGTACAGAGTTGGGTGGCAAGCCAGGGGCGGACGCTGGTGCAGAATCCCTCGGTGGGGCCCTGTTGCTGAGCAAACACACCCGGGGTGGAGTTGGGCAGTGAACTCGCTTCGGATTCTCCGCACTGTGCAGCAAACACTCCTGCACGCCCTGTGGAGGCTCCTGGGGGGCGGGTGAAGGTAGCGGACCCTGGATGGGTGTTCCTGGATACCCTGAGGAGGCCCCCAGGGCAGAGCCAGGCAGTGGACCCAGGACAGGAGTTCTCTGGGATGTCCGCAGAGGCCCCCAGGGGGCAAAGCCAGGCAGCAGACCCAGGATGGCTGCTCCTGCACACCATGCAGAGGCCCCGTGCTCCTGCATGCCCCGGGGAGGCCCCCAGGGGTGGAGCCAGGCAGTGGACCCGGGACAGGCACTCCTGGATACTCCTCGGAGGCTCCTGGGGGCGGAGCTAGGCAGCAGACCCAGGACAGCTATTCCTGGACGCCCCGAGGAGGCCCCGGGCCGGACCCCCGCCCACTGAGCTGACACACCTGGCACAGCTATGCCGGCCGGCTGTGGAGGCTCCCAGTGCAGAGCCGCCTTGCCAGCCTCCATCTTGGCTAGGTTAATTTGCATACAGTCGCTCTGATTGGCTGGTGGGCGTGGCCATGAGCAGAGGCTCAGCCAGCCTAGGCAGGCAGTTGCAACAGAAGCCTTTGGTTTGCTCTAGCTCCATGGCTGTTGGCCTCCATCTTTGCTGGGTTAATTTGCATACAGCCACTCTGATTGGCTAGTGGTAATGGTCAATTTGCATGTTTCTCTTCTATTATATTAGATTTTCTTAGAATTTTAGATTATGATATTAAACAGATATAGCATCATCATTCATGCACATCTATGAATCAAAGATACTTTTTACCTTTTCTTTATTGAGGACTCTTTCCACACCCACCCATGATTTGGCTTTTATTAATCCCCTTGTCTGTATAGTATTTTATACTTTATACTGTTTCTATTCAAATCTTTTTATATCCAGCTAGCACAACACTTCCTTCATGTAGTCATATATAATTATTTTTGTCTATACATCTCATCTTTACTATTTAAAACACTATAGCAAGCACACAATTAACACATGGGAAAATATTGCTTATTTTTTGGTTTTGTACATATGTTATTCTTATCACTCCCAATGACTGTATCGCTCTTAAATTTGTGTATATACCACAATATTGTGATGAATAAATAAAGATGGATTGGTTGACAAGTGGATCAAAGAGAAATAAAAAATGTATTGAACAGCCCAGCTGGTGTGGCTCAGTGGTTGAATATCAACATATGACCAGGAAGTCATATTTTGAGTCTAGGCCAGGGCACATGCCTGGGTTTCAAGCTCAGTCCCCATTGGGGGGCATGCAAAAGGCAGTCAATCAATGGTTCTCTCAACTTTGATGTTTCTATCTCTCTCTCCCTCTTCCTTTCTCTCTGAAATCAATACAAATATATATTTTTTTATTTTTTT
>PVJC01007816.1:0-14449 GCA_004026665.1 Murina feae
CGCTCTGATTGGCTGGTGGGCGTGGCTTACCCTGTCTCGGAGAAACGGTTAATTTTAATATTTCGCTTTTATTAGTTTAGATATTTTAAATTGATTTCAGAGAGGAAGGGAGAGGAGAGAGAGAGAGAGAGAGAGAGACCAAAAACATCAATGAGGAGAGAGAATCAGTGATTGGCTTCATCCTGCATGCCCGGGATTGGGGATTGACCCGGCAACCCAGGCATGTGCCCTGAGCAGGAATCGAACTGTGACCTCCTGGTTCATGGATCTATGCTCAACCACTGAGCTATGCTGGTCGGGTGAATTTTACCTTCTTTAAGCCTTTCCTGTACATAGGTTATTCTAGAACCTATATTTTATTACACTTATTTATATGTCTCTTTTTAGCCAGACTATATATTTCTTTTAAAAAAATACATTTTATTGAATTTTTACAGAGAGGAAGGGAGAGGGATAGAGAGTTAGAAACATCGATGAGAGAGAAACATCTATCAGCTGCCTCTTGCACACCTCTTACTGGGGATGTGCCCGCAACCAAGGTACATGCCCTTGACCAGAATCGAAACTGGGACCCTTCAGTCTGCAGGCCGACGCTCTATCCATTGAGCCAAATCAGTCAGGGCCAGACTATATATTTCTTAAGGGCTGTCACACCCTTACTCTGTCACTCTGTCAGAAAAATGGCTGTGGCCACAGAGCTAGAAAGAGCAGGAGCTTGCATTGCCCCTAGTCATGGAGGAAGCCAAGCTTCCTGCCTGCCCTGGCTGGCTCTGAGCTTTGCTCAAGGCTACAAAGTTTCAATTATAGAAGATAAATAACCCCCAATACCTGCTTCCAGCAGGCATGGCCTCCACTTAAGGAGAGACTGGGAGCCTCAGTTGCCAGGGGAAACCTGCTCTAGGCTCCACTTAAGGCTACAATTATATAAGTTAAATAAATCCCAGATACCTGCTTCCAGCTCATGGGTGTGGCCAGCCTGAAAACGGCCCTCAGCCCCTCACCCAGGCTGGCCAGGTACCCCAGTGAAATCCCCCTCACCCTGAAGGGGCTGTGGCCAGCCTGCAAATAGCCATCAGCCCCTCCCCCAGGCTGGCCAGGCACCCCAGCGGGACCCCCCACCCTGATCTGGGACACTCTTCAGGACAAACCAGCTCGTCCCCACCTGTGCACCAGGCCTCTATTTATATATAATAAAAGTGTAATATGCAAATTGACCCTAACAGCAGAATGACTGGGAATGACTGGTCACTATGACACACTCTGACCACCAGAGAGCAGATACTCAATGCAGGAGCCGCCCCCTGGTGGTCAGTGAACTCCCACAGGGGGAGCTCTGCTTAGTCACAAGCCAGGCTGATGGTTGCCAGCACAGCAGTGGTGGCGGGAGCCGCTCCCACCTCCTTAGCAGCACTAAGTATCTCTGACTGAGCTTAGGCCTGCTCCCTGCTGACAAGTGGACATCCCCCGAGGGCTCCCTGGCTGCCAGAGGCATGTCTGACTGCCAGCTTAGGCCTGATCCCCTGGCCAGCAGGGAGAGCAGTGAGGGACGACTAAACGACTGAGCAGCAGGCTGTGTGGGGCACCAGGCTGGCAGGGAGCGGGGCAGTGAGAGGTAACCAAACACCCGAACAGCAGACTATGTGGGGCAACCAGGCTTGCAGAGGAGGTAGGGAAGGATGACCAGGCCAGCAGAGAGGGGCAGTGAGGGGCAACCAGGCCAGTAGGGGGGCAGTTGGGGGTGACCAGGCCAGCAGGTGGGGTAGTTGGGGGCAATCAGGGGAGCAGAGGGGCAACCAGGCCGGCAGAAAGGGGCAGTGACGGGCGACCAAGCCAGCAGCGGGGGAAGTTGGAGGCAACCAGGTTGGCAGGGGTGTGCAGTTAAGAGCAACCAGGCCAGTAGAAGGGGGCAGTGAGAGATTACCAGGCTGGCAGGAGGGCACTTGGGGGCAACCAGGCCTGCAGGGGGGTAGTAAAAGGTGACCAGGCTGGTTGTGGGGCAATTAGGGGTGACTAGGTTGGCAGAGTGGGGCTGTTGGAGGAGACCAGGCTGGTGGGAGGCAGGGCAGTAAGGGGCGACCATGATGGTGGGGGGCAGTTGGGGGTGACCAGGCTGGCAGGCAGTGGTAATTATGGGTGATCAGGTTGGCAGGGGGGCCAATAGGGGTGATCAGGCAGGCAGGCAGATGAGCAGTTAGGAGCCAACGGTCCTGGTTTGTGAGAGGAATGTCCAACTGCCTAAGGATCAGGCCTAAACCGGCAGTTGGACATGCCCCGAGGAGCCTCAGATTGAAGAGGGTGCAGGCTGGGCTGAGGGGACCTCCCATGCACAAATTTCGTGCACTGGGCCTCTAGAATTTCAATAATGAGTATAATAGATCTTGACTCAAGGACTCTATTACCTTCCTTAAAGAGGCCCGCATGTGCTCTGGTGTCATGTCATAATCAATCTAAAGTTGGAAAAGGACCCTTCTGCTTGAAAATTATGAAAAGTAAGTAAAAAATGAGCCTATTGGTTATCACATTTAAAGTTCCATTTGCTTTAAACTGTAGTTCTTTTGTAATACACTCCTGACTAATGGTCAGTATTATCAGAATGACAAAGTCTTACATAGCTTAGTAGTTTTACATTTTGAAAAACACTAATTTATCACATTATCTTTTAAAAAAAATAAATTTTATTGATTTTTTTACAGAGAGGAAGGGAGAGGGATAGAGAGTTAGAAACATTGATGAGAGAGAAACATCGATCAGCTGCCTCCAGCACACCTCCTACTGGGGATGTGCCTGCAACCAACAAGGTACATGCCCTGGACCGGAATCGAACCTGAGGCCTTTCAGTCTGCAGGCCGACGCTCTATCCACTGAGCCAAACCGGTTAGGGCATCACATTATCTTTTTAATAATATGCCAAGGTTTACCTTGGTTTATATTTTCTCTACTTATATTTTAATAAGATTATATGGATTAGAGGTAAAATCTTTGGCCATCAGCTTATATTATAATTTTAACTGAGGAAATGCTGTGCGATGAAAATATTGAAAGGAAGCTTAAGACTTCTGGTAACAACTAGATTCTGTTAAATGATTTTATTTGTTTTAGACTATATAAAACAACTTAAAATATACTGAATTAGAATGAGCTATGCTGAAATAGCATATTCACTAAATAATTTTGATAAAATGAGGCAAGTGTTGAGGAGTTGGAAGGAATGCCATTTTCTTTGCTCCAGCTATAAACATGAAGACTTTTAATTTTGTAGGAAGACATTAAATATTCTGGCCATTCAACTTGTATATCCTTATACAAGTTGAATGTATATATTTAGTAGTAAAAAAAATTCTAAGTAAATATGTGATTTAATTTGTGATGCTGAGAAACATTAAAAATAGCAATAAAAGTCACATAATGAAATAAGAATACTAAAAAAATACAGGGGTTTTACTGTGGCTCGTTATTCATCCAATTTCTGGCAGCCTTCATGATTACAAATCACTTGATTGACTAACTAGACATTCTCAAAGTGAATTATGAATCATGTTCATTTTTTCTGGTTGATAGTTGGCACATGCTGTAACTCTTATATTTTGTGATATATCAGATTCTTACAACAGTAATAAGAGATATAATCAAGTCTTTCAGAAAACTAAATTGCCTCTTCAAAAAATGAAATGTGGTTGCTAACATTTTAACAACACAATGTAATTCCTGCCTTTGTATTCCAGAGCAGAATTCACAATGATGATGTCATTTTTCACATTAAAAAAAACCCTTTAGAATGATTTACCATCAGTCATAAAACTCATATTTATATCAGTTCTATAACTTCCTTGACATTTGCCTGAGTCAAGGTTGCAAAAACAGTATTTAAAAAATGCATGATGGAGGAATTATACATACTTAACATTTTATTTTAAAGGAAATGCAGTTTTCTCTAAATACCTAACTTGTAATGAGGCCATGATGCTGCAAACTTAAAAATGTGGAGCATTTTGATGATAATTAGTAGAGAGGGTCTCTTTTTGAGTAGGGAAAATAGTCTATAGTGACTGGAATCTTTCCATTGGTAAAACTGAATCCAGGGGGTCAATTCTTGGAAATGCATTCTGTTCTCTTTTGACTTAATAAGAATTCTTTGTGTATAAGTACATTGGCAGTTGAGTAGCCAAAAATTCTTATAGTATAGCTGCATTGTTTTTAATCCCACCCACCCAAGCAATTGAAAATAAAGTGGGTGCTTTTTAATGTGGTATACTCAAAATTTGAGAAGCTTGAACAAAATTCAGTTATTACCATAGTAAAAGTGAGGTCCCTTCAGTGACAATTCTTAGGCATGGGAATGTAGGGCCCCAGTTGTTTAACAGAGTTACTATGAGATCCTCTTACTAATAATAGAATTGCATATAATAAAGTAATTCTGTGTTTCCAACGAAGGCAAAATCATCAAAGTTAAGGGAAGATTTGTATATATAAGGATCACAGAATTGTGATGTTATACTTTTTAGCCCTATGTAAAGCAGAGTAATTAGTGTGTCAGTGTTCCCGTGCTTTCTAACTTAGTTTCTTTAATAGATAAGATTTATTTATATTATGTCTAAAAATTGTTTTGTTGCTTGCTATTTCATTGTCTTTAAAAATGTTATATAAGAAAAATGTTATATAAGAAAAAAAGATGGCGCTGGCAGAGGTGAAGGATAGGAAGTGAGTGAGTGAGGGGATGAAAGGAGAGTGTGTGGATGTGTGTGTTGTGTGTGTCAGTGAGTGAGGGACAGTTAAATCTGGCGGGAGCTGCAGAGGCTGGCAGACCAGGCTCTCTTGGACAGGGAGAGACTACCAGCACTGTGGGCACTCCCTAGACTGCTGGACTTGGGCACGGAGCCCACACCATCTTGAAGTGGAGAGCGACGTCTTCTAGGAACTCATCAGCACCACCACCCAGACAGGCCTTGGACCCTACCCAAGACATAGCAGCCACTCCAGTCAAAATCCTACTGCTCTACCCACAGACCTGCGGACCCTGGAACTTCCACCTCCAAGGGTGCACTGCTCCCACAGCAGTAAGTGCAACTTCTCCTCACTCCTGCAGCAGAACTCCAGATGACACATTTGCCCATTTCCAACATTTGCACATTTCCAACATTCGCGCATTTCTAGCACGCAGACTTCCAGGGCACACCATAGGCAGCTTTTGGATGCTGCTGTGAACCCCTGCTGGCTGTGATTTTGAACAGGCAAGGGTGTGCTGCCCCGCAGTAGAAATTCTGAATTCCCTCTCCCTGAATAACTGATCACAGACAACCCAGCTATGCATTTTTAGTGCCAGGGCTCCTCAGAGAGTGTCAGAGCTCTGCGCCAGCAAACTCACTGCCACAGTTGTGCATTTCCAAGGAGCAGGCATCCAGAGCCCATCTACTCACAGAGCACTCTTGGGAGCTGCTGCAAGCCCCCGCTAGGTGTGATCTTGGACAAACAGGGATGCACTCCCCTGACAGTAGAAATTCTGAATTCATTCACCCTGGATACCTGCCCACAGACACCTCAATTACATGGCTTCAGTGCCAGGGCCCTGCAGAGTGCTTCAGTAAGCCATGCTGGCAAACGCACCGCTGGTGCCCCTGTGAGCTCCCACTGGGAGCGTGCGCCTATCCATTACAGGTGCAGCAGCAAAAACTGAGTCTGCCCACCTCACAGCTGCAGAACTCTGGACACTGCAGTTGCACCCTCTTTCAGTTACACTGTGAGTCCCTGCTGGGCACATGCGACTTCAACCAAGGACATACGATAGTAAAAATTGGGACACCCCTCCACAGCTGCTGCTGACTTCTAGACACCGCAGTTGCACATTTCCAGCTCACAGGCCTACATCAAGAGAACCCAAATAGCTCAAGTAGGGAGCTACATTAGATAACCAAGCCCAGGAGACCTGAGAGAGTACACCAGTAGCATCATCCCCAAAAGTACCTGGGTAGCAAAGCAATTGGATTTACAATGAAAATATTACAGCAAAACATGGGAAGATAAGCAATCCCCAAAGGAAAGAAAAAGAAGAATCACCAGAAAGGGAGTTAAATGAAACTGAGGCTAGCAACATATCAGAGAAAGAATTCAGCATAATGGTTATAAGGATGCTCAAACGGCTTGATGACAAATACACACAACTCATTGAGAATTATAAGGAGCTGAATGAGAATGTCACTAACATGAAAAGGAACCAAGAGGAGATGAAGAATGATATGGTTGCAATAAAGAACACAATGGAAGGCTTAAACAGTAGACTACAAAAAGCTGAGGACCACATCAGTGAATTAGAAGACAAGGTAAGAAAAAACACACAAACATAGCAGCAACTGGAAAGATTTAAAAAGCAAGAGGAGAGCCTAAGGGAGCTTTGGAACAACACAAAATTCACATAATAGGGGTACCAGAAGGAGAGGAATAGAACCAAGGAATAGAAAACCTGTTTGAAGAAATAATGACAGAAACTTCCGTGATATTGGCAAGAAAAAAACCTGCAAGTCCAAGAAGCACATAGAGTCCCAAACAAGATGAACTCCAAAGGACTGACACCAAGATACATCACAATTAAATTGTCAAACACCAATGACAAAGTAAGAATCTTAAAGGCTGCCAGAGAGAGACAAAGTTATTTACAAGGGAGCTCCTATTAGAATATCAACTAATTTTTCAACAGAAACACACCAGGGCAGAAGGGAATGGAATGAAATATACAAAGTGACGCAAAGCAAGGAACTGAATCCAAGAATACTATACCCAGCAAGGCTATCACTCAAAATTGAAGGTGGAATTGAACAAAAAAGGGCTAAGAGTGTTTATTACTACCAATCCAGCAATGCAGAAAAATGCTAAAGGGACTGCTATAAAAAGAAGAAACAGAAAGGCAAGAAGAAACACAAACATTAAGAATAAAAATGAAAACAAACAAGTACTTATCAATAATAACATTAAATGTAAATGGATTAAATGCACCAATCAAAAGACAAAGGGTAGCTGAATGGATAAGAAAACATGACCCATATATGTGTTGTCTGCAAGAGACCCATCTCAGAACAAAGGATTCACATAGACTGAGAGTGAAGGGATGGAAAAAAAATTTTGAGGCAAGTGGAAATTAGAAAAAAACCTGGGGTAGCAATTTTATGTCTGACAAAATTGACCTCAAAGTAAAGGCCATAACAAGAGATAAGGAAGGCCACTAAATAATACTAAAGGGAGCAATTCAACAAGAAGATATAACTCTGGTAAACATATATACACCCAATACAGGTATACCCAAATACATAAAACAACTTCTGGAAGATATCAATGGAGAGATCATTAGCAATATAGTCATTGTAGGGGACTTCACTGACACCACTGGATAAATCCTCTAAACAAAAAATCAGCAAAGAAACAGCAATCCTAAATGACTCACTAGATCAGATGGACTTAATTGACATCTTCAGAATATTTCACCCCAAAGCTATAGTATATACGTTCTTCTCTAGTGCACATGAGACATTTTTAAAGATATACTACATATTAGGACACAGGCAAAGTCTCTTCAAATTCAAGAGGATAGAAATCATAACAAGCATCTTCTAGATCACAATGGCATAAAGCTCGAAATAAACTACAATAAAAATAATGAAAAAAATCAAACACTTGGGAGCTAAATAGCATGCCATTAAACAATGATTGGGTTACCAAAGAGATCAAAGAAGAAATAAAAAACATCCTGGAAACAAATGACAATGAAAACAACAATCCAAAACTTATGTGAAAGCAGTCCTGAGAGGGAAATTCATAGTTCTACAGGCCTACCTCAAAAAAACAAGAAAAACTGGTAATAAATTATCTAACCTTACAACTCGAAGAATTAGAAAAAGAGCAACAAGAAAAGCCCACATTATCCAGAAGGAAAGAAATACTAAAGATCAGAGCAGAAATAAATGACATAGAGACCAAAAAGAAAACAATACAAGAGGCCAATGAAACCAAGAGCTGGTTCTTTGAAAGGATAAACAAGACTGATGAACCTCTTGCCAGGTTCACCAAGAAACAAAGAGAGAGGACCCAAATAAACAAAATCAGAAATGAAAGAGGTGAGGTAACAACTGATCTTAATGATATACAAAGGACTGTAAAAAAAATATGAACAACATTCTGGACAACCAAAAACTGGACAACCTTGACAAAATGGACATATTCCTAGAAAAATACAAGCTTCCAAAACTTAATTAGGAAAAATAAAAAACCTGAATAAGGCTGATAACTACTGATGAAATTGAAACAGTAATCAAAAAGCTTCCAGCAAACAAAAGCTCTGGACCAGATGGCTTCACAGGGGAGTTTTACTGAACATTCAAAGAAGAACTAAAGCCAATCCTTCTCAGACTATTCCAAAAAATTCAAAAGGTAGACAAACTTCCAAGCGCTTTCTATGAAGCCAGCATTACCTTCATCCCAACCAGATAAAGACACCACAAAGAAAGAGAAGTACAGGCCAATATCCCTGATGAACATAGATGCTAAAATCCTCAACAAAATTCTAGCAAACCAGATCCAGCATTATATTAGAAAGATCATACACCATGACCAAGTTGGAATTATTCAGGGATGCAAGGCTGGTACAATATATGCAAATCAATAAATGTGATACATCACATAAACAAATTGAGAGACAAAAATTACATAATCATATTGATTTATGCAGAAAAGGCATTTGACAAAGTGCAACACCTTTTTCTGATAAAAAACACTCAGCAAAGTGGGAATAGAAGGATCATACCTCAACATAATAAAAACCTTATATGACAAACCTACAGCCAACATCACACTCAATGGACAAAAACTAAAACCATTTCCCTTAAGAACAGGAACAAGACATGGATGTCCACTTTCACCACTCCTGTTCAACATAGTACTAGAAGTACTAGCCATAGCGATCAGACAAGAAGAAGAAATAAAGGCATCCAAATTGGAAAAGGAGAAGTAAAAACGGTTATTATTCACAGATTACATGATACCGTACATAGAAAACCCTAAAGACTCCATGAAAATTATTAGACTTAATAAATGAATTTGGCAAAGTAGCAGGATACAAAATTAATGCCAAGAAATCTATGGCATTTTTATACACCAATAGTGAACTTACAGAAAGAGAGACTAAAAAAGCAATCCATATACCATCACACCAAAAAAATTAAGATATCTAGGAATAAACTCAACTAAGGAGGTAAAAGACCTGTACTCAGAAAACTATAAGACATTGCAAAAAGAGATAGAGGAAGACATAAACAGATGGAAGAACATACCATGTTCATGGATTGGTAGAATCAACATCATTAAAATATCCATACTACTGAAAGCAATCTATAAATTCAATGCACTCTCCATTAAAATACCTATGGCATATTTCACAGACCTAGAAAGAACACTCCAAAAATTTATCTGGATTAAAAACAAAACAAAACCCTGAATAGCTGCAATGATCCTGAGAAAAAAGAACAAAGTAGGAGGGATTTCAATACCAGATATCAAGGTGTATTACAAAGCCACTGTCCTCAAAACTGCCTGGTACTGGCACAAGAACAGACATATAGACCAATGGAATAGAATAGAGAACTCAGAAATCGACCCAAACCACTATGCTCAATTAATATTTGACAAAGGAGGGAAGAGCATACGATGGAGTCAAGACAGTCTCTTCAATAAATGGTTAGACACATGCAAAATAATGAAACTAAACCACCAACTTACATCATACATAAAAATAAACTCAAAATAGATAAAGGACTTAGATGTAAGACAGGAAACCATAAAAATATTTGAGGAATCCACAGGCAGCAAGATCTCAGATATATGCCGAAGCAATGTCTTCACGAACACAGTTCCCAGGGCAATGGAAACTAAAGGGAAAATAAATAAATGGGACTACAACAAAATAAAAAGCTTGTGCACAGCAAAAGAAACCATCAACAAAACAAGAAAACCCACTGCCAGGGAGAACATATTTGCCCATGGTATCTCTGATAAGGGTTTAATCTCCAACATACAAGGAACTCATGCAACTTAACAAAAGGAAGACAAACAACCCAATCAAAAAATGGGCAACGGATCTAAATAGATTCTTTTTGAAAGAAGACATAAGGAAGGCCAAGAGACATATGAAAACATGTTCAAATTCACTAATCATCCAAGAGATGTAAATCAAAATCAAAATGACAATGATTTCAGAGATGAAGGGAGAGGGAGAGAGAGATTAGAAACATCAGTGATGAGAGAGAATCATTGATTGGCTGCCTCCAGCACACGCTCCACTGGGGACTGAGCCCACAACCTGGGCATATGCTCTGGGAATTGAACTGTGACCTTCTGTATCATAGATTGACACTCAACTACTGTGCCACACTGGCTCGGCAAGACTGTGTAATTTTTATTGTGAACTGGTAAATTTAGCAAGTTCTAGGGTAGTATAATAGTTGAGATTAACTTGTAATATTCAGGTTAAAAATTTATGCTTTTTCTCTCTTCCATGCAAGGCATAATTTATGCCACTTATAACTCAAGTGTGATTGCTTTTACATTTTTTTGTGTTAACAGTTTGGTGAAGTGTACAACATAAAAATGAATTAAATGATTGATGATTGCTACACAGTCCAATACTGATTTCAACCAGTCAAAATATTGCAGTTTTGGCTTTATTTTAAGAAGAGTCTGAGGCTCATAGTTTCTGGGACAACCCAGGTCAGGTGACCTGGATATGTCCTGCCAAGCTGTTCCTGTAAAATAAATAGGTTGTTTGTAAATAGTAGGATGGCAAAGCGTTCTCTCACAAGATTTCAAGTTCACAAAAGTCTGAGGCAACTGGGTAAAAAGTCAAAGGTGAATGATAATAAGCCACTTAGGACCTATTCTTTTATGGAGCCTTTGGCTGTCTTTCAGATTGAGGTCTTGGAAATAGTTCACACACAGGCTTTTTTGCCAAAAGACTACTGAGAGTTGGCTCAAGCAGGATTCTATTACAAAGTCCTCTCCTCCTCTTTCTCTCACTCTTTCTGTCTTGCTGTCTGAAATTTATAAAAGTGCAGTGATTTTAATAACAACTAAGTATGGAAATGAAGCAACCAAATAAATTCATGTTTTACCTAATATAACCTTAGAATGATTTTTCCATTTAGGGACAGAGGTCCACAATTGAACCTATTGTTACAAATACTTGCAAAATTGATTGCAAAGTACATTTTAAAAAAGACTAAGTTTATCAAAACAACAAAGAAGATTAAAACTATTGACAGAAAAACTAAAGGCAATTGTAGACTGTTAGAAGAGGCAGTATATGTCTGTTCCACTTAAATCACTAGAGGCAGAGGCAGCCTTTAAGTAGCTAGTGTGATATTTTAATTAATGAGCTCTTCTCCGAGTGTATGTTATCTATTGAGTGTTAAAATTTGCTATGTATTATGAAGAAAAAAGATATAATTAGGCTTCCTCAATATTTTTGTATCCTTTTAGATTTACTGCTGTTGTTATTCTTGCTTAGAATAGGAATTCATTCTAGGAATAATAATAAAAGCGAATGTTAGATTTACCTTTTCTGGCATTAAAACTTGGCTTAAAGAGTCTTTAGTTCCTTGGCTAACATATTTGTTTGTGTTACTAGTCTGTTTTATCTTGTTTGTTTTATCTAACTACGACAGAGTTAGAACTTCTATTTTGATAGTAGTGTATGACCTTTTTAATATACCATTAATTTTGGTATATTTTCATCCTTGGATTTGAAATATTAATAAAGTTTTGGGTCACTAAATCTTCTTTAGGTTAGAAAAGGTGGGGAAAGAAACAGTGAAACGAGGGCAAAAAAATCTTTCCCAAACACAAAGTATCAGCCATAGGCTATTTACTCTAATAAAAGAGTAATATTGAAATTGACCATTTCTCTGGGACACCTAAGCCATGCCACCAGCCAAGCCACGCCCCACCAGCCAATTAGAGTGGCTGTATGCAAATTAACCCAGCCAAGATGGAGGCCAACCACCACTGAACTAGATCAAACAGGAGGCTTCCACTGCACCAGCAGTAAACTGTCTGCCTAGGCCGGCTGGGCCTCTCTCTGCTCAAGGCAACATAGTTGCAATTATAGAAGCCCAGAGCTGATGCAAACAGGAGGCTTCTGTTGCACCAGCGATGGAGGAAACTGTCTGCCTAGGCCGGCTGGGCCTCTACTAAGGCAATATTGTTTCAATTATAGAAGCCATGGAGCTGAAGCAAACAGGCGGTTTTGTTACCTGCCTAGGCTTGGCTTAAAGCAACAGTGTTTCAATTATAGAAGATAAATAAACCCCAGAAACCTGCTTCCAGCCAGCCTTGCTGGGACGTTGGGTCAATGGGAGCTGTGGGCAGCCTGAAAGCCTGAAAACGGCTCTCAGTCCTGCACCCAGGCTGGCCAGATACCCCAGTAGGGACTCGAACCCTGAAGAGACTGTGGGCAGCCTGAAAATAGCCCTCAACCCATCACCCAGGCTGCCCAGGAACCCCAGTAGGGACCCAAAACCTGAAGGAACTGTGAGCAGCCTAAAAACAGCCCTCAACCCATCACTCAGGCTGGCCACACCCCCATGGGGTGAAGGTCCACACTGGGGGGCTTGGCCAGTCTGAAAACAGCCATCAGCCCCTCACCCAGTCTGGCCAGGCACGTCAGCAGGTGGATATCCCCTGAGGAGTCCCAGACTGTGAGAGGGCACAGGCCGGGCTGAGGGGTCTCCTGAATGCACAAATTTTTGTGCACTGGGCCCCTAGTTTAACTATAAATACACTTCTTTGGGATAGTAGCAATTATAAGCAATCACTCAGATAAATGGAAAATAGAATAGTTCATAAGAAATTTAGTATAAGGCCTTGTGGGAATCAAAGCATGCAGTTTGAATTATAGTCAGTGATACCTTGGCTTTCATTTCTTTATTGTAATCATAAGGGTAGACATGGAAAGAATGGGACTTTCCAGTGTGTTTCATAAAGTCTGGTTTGTTTTTTTTCTTGTAGAACAATAAAACAAACACATTTATTTTTCAAACAGAATTTTCTGAGGCTATATTAATTCACAGGTAGTCTTGTCTTTATCTACTTTCTTCAGAAAAGTAACTCTGAAAGAAAAATATTTCCCTGAAGTTTGGAAAGTCATTTGCCATTATTTTCCTTTCTTTGAAATTCTTGGTTTCAAGAAAACTGCTGCGAGTATGCATGCATTATTATATTGTTGATAAACAAAGTTCTCTTCTCTGTTTTTTAAAAATTAAACAGAATGACAGGTTCATTTTCTTTTATTTATTGACTTCTAACCAGACTGCATCAGACAAATTAGAAAATGGCAACTTTTAAAAGATTGTATTTAAAAAGTTTGGGCAGATCTTTACTTTCTTCTCTCATGCAAAAATTGTTAAAGAAAAACTTGAAAAAAATGTATTTTCTCTTTTTAAGAATTAAACTTAAGAAAATTAACCCTGGCTAAGTCACTGAGCCTCTTTGAATCTGTTTTCTTATATATAACATGAAGGCAAGAACTCAATTTTTAAGGTTTTTCTCAGATCCAAACTATATTGTATCTGGCCAAATACTGTTTCTAGGATTGAGGAACTCTCTGACTTGCTATAAAATTTGTTATTTCTCGCCCTAACTGGTTTGGCTCAGTAGATAGAGCGTTGGCCTGCGGACTCAAGGGTCCTAGGTTCGATTCCAGTCAAGGGCATGTACCTTGGTTGCGAGCACATCCCCAGTGGGAAGTGTGCAGGAGGCAGCTGATCCATGTTTCTTATCGATGTTTCTAACTCTCTATCCCTCTCTCTTCCTCTCTGTGAAAAATCAATAAAATATATTTTAAAAAATTTGTTATTTCTGTGTTTTTTTTTTCCCCTGCAGTGAATTACAATGTTAGGGAGAAAGTAAATCAGGATCTTGAGGTATGAAAGATACCATGAACCCATATTCAGAGAGCAGTTAGCATCATATCCCCTTGTTTGTCCATTTCCTTTGCCACTCTTTTTTTTTTTTCATGATCTCACTATATATTTTTAATATATTGATCTCACTATATACTTACAAATTTTTTTTTGTTTTGTTTTTTTTATTACATAAAGTTTTACAAAGATTAGTACATATATCTCTTTTTCCCCTGCCCTTCCCCCAGCCTTCCCTACTCCCCAGTGTTTTGTGTCCATTGGTTATGCTTAAATGCATGCACCAAAGTCCCTTGGCTGATCTGTTACCCCCCTCCCCCCAATGTCCCTGTCCTTGTTGCTGTAATTTGACAGTCTCTTTGATGCTGCTCTGCCTCTGTATCTATTTTTGTTCACCAGTTTATAATGGTTATTATTATTCATAGGTAAGTGAGGACATGTGGTATTTTTCTTTCCTTGACTGGCTTATTTCACTTAACATTATGTTCTCCAGTTCCATT
>PVJC01007816.1:14549-35049 GCA_004026665.1 Murina feae
TTTTTACAGCAGCATAGTATTCCATTGTGTAGATGTACCACTGTTTTCTAATCCATTCATCTGCTGATGGGCACTTAGGCTGTTTCCAAATTTTAGCTATGGTAAATTGTGCTGCTATGAACATAGGGATGCATATGTCCTTTCTGATTGGTGTTTCTGGTTTCTTAGGATATATTCCCAGAAGTGGGATCACAGGGTCGAAAGGGAGATCCATTTTTAATTTTTTGAGGAAACTCCATACTCTCCATACAGTGGCTGCACCAATCTGCATTCCCACCAGCAGTGCACGAGTTTCCTTTTTCTCCGCATCCTCTCCAGCACTTGTCGTTTGTTGATTTGTTGATGATAGCCATTCTTACAGGTGTGAGATGGTACCTCATTGTTGTTTTGATTTGCATCTCTCGGATGATTAGTGACTTTGAGCATGTTTTCATATGTCTCTTGGCCTTCTGAATATCCTCTTTTGAAAAGTGTCTATTTAGGTCCTTTGCCGATTTTTTGATTGGATTGTTTGTCTTTTTTTTGTTAACTTGTGTGAGTTCCCTATAAATGTTGGAGATTAAACCTTTATCAGTGATAACATTGGCAAATATGTTCTCCCATGTAGTGGGTTTTCTTGTTTTGTTGATGGTTTCTTTTGCTGTGCAGAAGCTTTTTATTTTGATGTAGTCCCATTTGTTTATTTTCTCTTTAGTTTCCAATGTCCTAGGGGCTGTATCGGTGAAGAAACTGCTTTGGCATATGTCTGAGATTTTGTTGCCTTTGTATTCCTCTAGTATTTTTATGGTTTCCCGTTTTATGTTTAAGTCCTTTATCCATTTTGAGTTTATTTTTGTGTATGGTGTAAGTTGGTGGTCTAGTTTCATTTTTTTTTGCATATATTTGTCCAATTTTCCCAACACCATTTATTGAAGAGACTGTCTTGATTCCATTGTATGTTCTTGCCTCCTTTGTCAAATATTAATTGAGTATATTGGTTCGAGTTGATTTCTGGGTTCTCTATTCTATTCCATTGATCTATATGTCTATTCTTGTGCCAGTACCAGGCAGTTTTGAGAACAGTGGCTTTATAATACAGCTTGATATCTGGTATTGAGATCCCTCCTACTTTGTTCTTCTTTCTCAGGATCGCTGCAGCTATTCGGGGTCTTTTTTTTATTCCAGATGAAGTTTTGGAGAGTTCGTTCTAGGTCTGTAAAATATGCCATTGGTATTTTAATGGGGATTGCATTGAATTTATAAATTGCTTTGGGTAGTATTGACATTTTAATGATATTGATTCTACCAGTCCATGAACATGGTATGTTCTTCCATCTGTTTATGTCTTTCTCTATCTCTTTTTTCAACATCCTGTATACAAATTTTTTTAAAATATATTTTTTATTGATTTTTTACAGAGAGGAAGGGAGAGAGAGAGACAGTCGGAAACATTGATGAGAGAGAAACATCAATCAGCTGCCTCCTGCACACGCCCCACTGGGGATGTGCCCGCAGCCAAGGTACATGCCCTTGAACAGAATCAAACAAACCTGGGACTTTTCAGTCCACAGGCTGATGCTCTATCCACTGAGCCAAACCAGTTAGGGCTATACTTTTAATATATGGTGAGATCATGTCTCCGTTTCCCTCCATTGACCTCTCCCTGCCCACTCTTGCTTCACAGCTCATGCCTTCACCCCCCTACTGTCTGTTCTTTGGTCATGCTCATATGCATGGATACAAGTCCTATGATTGCTCTCGTACCTAATCTCTCCCACCCTCCCCTGCCTTTCCTCTGAGGTTTGATGGTCTGTTTGATACTTCTATGTCTCAGGATCTATTTTTGTTCATCAGTTTATGTTGTTCGTTATATTCCACTAATGAGTGAGATCATGTGATATTTGTCTTTCTCTGACTGGCTTATTTGCTCTCCAGGTCCATCCATGTTGCTGCAAATAGTAAGAATTCTTTTTTACAGCAGCGTAGTACTCCATTGTGTGAATATACCACAGCTTTTAAATCCATTCACCTACAGATGGATTTATAAATCTTAGCTATTGTAAATTATGCTGCTATGAACATAGGGGTGCATATATCCTTTCTGATTGGTGTTTCTGATTTCTTGGTATATATTCCCAGAAGTGGGATTACTGGGTCAAATGGGAATTCCATTTTTAATTTTTTGAGAAAACTCTATACTGTTTTCCACAGTTGCTGTGCCAGTCTGCATTCCCATCACCAGTGCATGAGTGTTTCTTTTTCTTCATATCCTTGCCAGCACCTGTCATTTGTAGATTTGTTGATGATAGCCATTCTGACAGGTGTGAGATGGTACCTCATTATCATTTTGATTTGTTACTTTGATTAGTGACTTTGAGCATGTTTTCACAAGTCTCTTGGCCTTCTGTATGTCCTCTTTTGAAAAGTGTCTATTTAGGTCCTTTGCCCATTTTTTGATTGAATTGTTTATCTTCTTTTTGTTAAGTTGTATGAGTTCTTTATAAATTTTGGAGATTAAGGCCTTATCAGATGTAACATTGGCAAATATGTTCTCCCATGTACTGGGCTCTTGTTTTGCTGATCGTTTCTTTTGCTATGCAGAAGTTTTTTATTTTGTTGTAGTCCCATTTGTTTATTTCCTCCTTAGTTTCCATTGTTCTAGGAGATGTATGGGTAAAGATATTGCTACGACATTTGTCTGCTACTTTGCTGCTTATGGCTTCTTTTAGATTTTTATGGGTTCCTGTCTTACATTTAAGTCTTTTATTCATTTTGAGTTTATTTTTATGTATGCTGTAAGTTGGTGATCTAGTTTCATTTTTTTTGCATGTATCTGTCCAATTTTTCTAATACCATTTATTGAAGAATTTGTCTTGACTCCATTGTGTGCTCTTGCCTCCTTTGTCAAATATTAATTGAGCATGATGGCTTTGGTTGATTTCTCGGTTCTCTGTTCTGTTCCATTGGTCCTTTTGCCACTTTTACTACTATTAAATATATTACTTTGGTTCTGCCTTGGATGAGAGGAAAAGACTAGGCCATCAAGTAGGAACCTTCGAAAGGTCTAAAGGAGAGAGCTAGCTGATTTCAGGTGGAAACAGAAAGTAATATTTCTGGTACATGGCTTTGTTTCTGGGTTCTCTGTTTAGTTCAGATGTATGTGTTTGTTTCTTGTGCCAATACAATACTGTTTTGATTACTATAGCTTTGAAATGTAGTTGGAAATCAGGGAGTATGTTACCTCTGGCTTTGTTCTCCTTTCTCAAGATTGCATTGGCTATTCAGGGTCTTTTGTGGTTCCATTCATAGTTTAGAATTTTTTTTTCTATTTCTGGGAAAAGTACCATTGGGATTTTGATAGAGATCTTATTGAACCTGTAAATTGCTTTGGATCATATGGACATTTTACCAATAGTAATTTGTCTAATCCATGAACCCACAGTATCTTTCCATTTTGTGTCTTCTTCAGTTTTTTCATCAATATCTTATAGTTTTCAGTGGTGTATAGAGTTTTTACCTTCTTGGTTGAATTTATTCCTAGCTATTCTTTTGGATGTGCTTTTTAATGGGATTGTTTTCTTAATTTCACTTTCTGATTTTTGTTGTTAGTGTACAGAAATGCAACTGATTTTTTTACATATTGTTACTGTATCCTACAAATTTACTGAACTTTTTGATTAATTGTAATTTTTTTGGTGGAGTCTTTAGGGTATTCTGTATATATTACCATGTCATTTCAAAATTGGGGTAGTTTTACTTCTTCCTTTCCAATTCGAATGCCTTTTACTTCTTGTTCTTGACTAGTTGCTCCATCTATGACTTCTAGTACTATCTACTCTAATAAAAGAGTAATATGGAAATTAACCATCTCTCCGAGACACCTAAGCCATGCCCACCAGCCAAGCCACACCTACCAGCCAATCAGAGTGGCTGTATGCAAATTAACCCAGCCAAGATGGAGGCTGGCAGCCACAGAGCAAGCAGCAGCAGGGGCAGGGTGGGCAGCAGCGTGGGCACAGGCCAGGCTGAGAGACCCCCCCTAGTGTTGAATAAGAGTGGGTATGATTGTCTTATTCCTGATCTTAGAGAAAAACTTTTAATTTTTTACCATTGAGTATGGTATTATGTGTAGCCTGCATATATAGCCTTTATTATGTTGAGATATGTATCCTTAATATCCTGAATGGATTTTGAATTTTTTCAGGTGCTTTTTCTGTACCTATTAAGATGATCATATGATTTTATCTTTCATTTTGTTAATGTTATATGTTACATTGACTTGTGGTTGTTGAACCATCTTCATATTTCTGGGATAAATCCCACTTGATAGTAGTGTATGACTCTTTTAATGTATTGTTGAATTCAGTTTGTTAATATTTTGTTGCATCTATGTTCATCAGGGATATTGGCCAGTAATTTTCTTTTCTTGCCGTGTGCTTGTCTGGTTTTGATATCAGGGTACTCATTATAATTGGAGAGCATATAAAGAGCTTCCCAGACAAGAAAAAGCTAAAGGAATTCATCACCACCAAAGTAGTATTACATGAAATGTTAAATGGTCTTCTTTAAGAAGAAGAAGAAGAAGAAGAAGAAGAAAAAGAAGGTAAAAGTATAAGTAATAAAATGGCAATACATGCATGTCTATCAACAATTGAATCTAAAAAATGAAATAAATGAATAAGCAGAGCCGAAACAGAGCAGATACAGAGAATATCTTGACTGTTGCCAGATGGGAGTAGTGTTGGGGGGCTGGGTAAAAAAGGTGAAGGGATTAAGAAGTATACATTAGTAGTTTCAGAATAGTCATGGGGATATAGAGTACAGCATAGGGAACATAGTCAATAATTCTGTCTAGTAAAAGAGTAACATGCAAATTGACCATCACTCCAACACACAAGATGGCCGCCCCTATGTGGACACAGATGGCTACCACACGATGGCCGGCAGGGGAGGGCAGTTTTGGGCAATCAGGCCAGCAGGGGAGGGCAGTTGGGAAGGACCAGGCTTGAAAGGGATGGCAGTTGGGGCCTATCAAGCCTGCAGGGGAGGGCACTTAGGGGTGATCCAGGTCTGCATGGGAGGGCACTTGGGAGCGACCAGGCCTGCAGGGGAGGGCAGTTAGGGGGTTTAAGCCCGCAGGAGAAGGCAGTTGGAGAGGAGCAAGCCTGTAGGGGAGGGCAGTTAGGGGCAACCAGGCTGGCAAGGAAGGCTATTAGGGGCAATCGGGCTGTACAGGGAGGGCCATTGGCAGTGACTAGGCCTGTAGGGGAGGACAGTTGGGGACGACCAGGCCAGCAGGGGAGAGCAGTTAGGCATGACCAGGCTGGTAAGGGAGGGTAGTTAGGGATGACCAGGCAGTCAAGGGAGGGCAGTTAGGAGTGTCCGGGCCAGCAAGTGAGGGCAGTTAAGGGCAACCAGGCTGTCAAGGGAGGGCAATTAGGGGTGACCTGGCCAGCAAGGGAGGGCAGTTGGGGATATCCAGGTCTGCAGGGTAGAACAGTTAGAGGCGACCAGGCCAGCAAGGAAGGTCAGTTAGGCGTGACCAGGCTGGCAGGGGAGTGCTGTTAGGGGCAATCGGGTCAGCAGGCAGGCAAGCGATTGGGAGCCAGCAGTCCTGGATTGTGAGAGGGATCCCAGATTGGAGAGGGTGCAAGCTAGGCTGAAGGACACCCCCCAATGCACGAATTTCATGCACTGGGTCTCTAGTATTTTAATAACTATGTATAGTGTTAAATGGATACTAGATTTATTGGGGTGATCACTTAGTAAGTTATATAATGCACCAGAAAATAATATAATATTGTATGTGAACTGTAATTAAAAAATATAAATGATTAAAAATATATTGAATTTTAGAAAACAACAAAAACATAAAGTTAAGCATATACTAAAAAAAACTTTTATAAGTGGACCTGTAAAGTTCAAACCCATGTGGTTCAAGGGTCAGCTAACTGAATTATCATTTCATCTGTTTATTGATGAAGTACTGTGACTTTTCCAAATGTTTAATTTTATAATTTACATACTTACTTTGGTCAAAGAAGTATAAAAATCACAGGTTCTTTTTTAAACTAAGGATATGTAGAAGCTTTATTTTGCCACAGAGGGAGAGCACTATGTTATTCTTGTGTTTTAGCTATGATTGTCATCTACATTTTACTTACTTAAGCAATTTCCTTTGTTTTTGATGAAAGATGAGAATTTATTGGGATTTATTGGAGGAGTCTCCATCACTGTGTGTTCCAATCCACTTATGAATATACTAAGTTACTCTTGAAAAAAATTTTGCAGTTCATAGAATGATAATCTGGTCCTAGATTGAATACTTTCTTAGATCAAGAAATTCTTCGTTCAGTAGAACTTGTAAATTTCTTCTTGTTGAATGAAAAAGGAGGATAGTAATATAATCAAATTACTTTTGTTTGATCTTATTAAAATTTTAATGACTAGTCTACTTGTCTAGAAATTTTCCCTTGGATAATTAAGTGTGGTGAATATGTGAAAATGAAGCGAGTTAAACAACTTTTTTTGTGTGTGTGTAGTTTTCATTCTTCAGAAATAGGACAATATGGAAGTGTTCATTAACAAAAAATTAGAGACTAACCAAAACAAATCTATTTCTAACCTTAAAACATGAAAAAATAAACAGTTAAAAGTTGAAGTATTATAAACAAATTTTAATATTTGAGAATGTGGCAACTATTATAATAATATGTATATAGGTAGTTCTGTTGTAAATAGATAGACCGCATTTTTCTTTTTGAATTATGTGATTTACATGGAGTTTATTAGGACATATATATTACTATAAATAATTGTGAATATGAATTTGTTCTTAAAAACCCTGATTCTTAACATTCAGATTTTAGGTACAATAATGCTGTTTTTGTTTCTATAAATAGGATATTAAAAAAAAAATCTTGGCTAAGAGAAATGTCAGTTTGTACTTAGTCATCAGAGATGAGTAATATTCTAGAAACTCTTTCTCCTAGTTTAGACTTAATGTTATTTTAGTGTAATTTTTCAGGCACAGTGTATTGTATTTTAAGTGTTATGTTGAACAAAATATGTAGTAACAGTTACTGTAGAGTCCTTTCCTATAAAAGACCACATATGTAATAGAGTTGGATATCTCTATGTCAACATTAAGAATTACTGGTCAATAGCAACAAACAGGAGGCTATAAATAACATTGTTTTAGTAGAGGATAGGGATGTGATATTATGTTATTACCAAAATATGCAGTGTAGAAATAAAAATTAAGGGTCCTTTCAGCATCCTAAAATGTTATTTTGTTTCATTAAGAATTTTTAATAGTCTACCAAACTATTCTAATCTACCTTAATAGATTTATCTACCAGGTGTATCAGGATGATTTCTCAACTGCATATCATAGGGAGCCCAAAGAAACTTAATAACTGTGGGTTAAATTATCAATTTTATTATTTATTTCCTTAAAGCCAAGTTTCTTTACTGTTACCATCCTACATTTGGGTGTGGATGTTTTGTTTTTGTTTTTATACGTCCAAAGTACTTTCATGCATATCATTTCATCTTGCCTGTCATGACATTGATACTCAAATACTTGAGGAATAAATAAAAAACTGCATCATATACATGTAACGGTTTTCATTTTAAAGATAAAGAAGGTGAAGTACAGATGAAAATAAATGTATTGTATTTCAATGAAAATATCTAGGTTCATATCCCATTTCTGAAATTATGTGCTCTTTGGAAAATTTCTCCTTTTGAGTCTCTGTTTCTCATGTGTAAAATGGGGATCTTATTCTCTTTGAGGGTTATTGGGATGATTGAATAAAGCAATCTACATGAGCATGATGGGTGTGGCTCAGTGGTTAAGGGTCGACTCTGGATCCAAGAGATTGCTGATTTCATTCCTGGTCAGGGCACATGCCTGGGTTGTGGGCTTGATCCCTGGGTACCATGTAGAAGGCAGCTGACCAATGATGTTTCTGTCTGTCTGTACCTCTCCTTTCCTCTCTCCCTAAAAAAATAAATAAATAAAAACATATTTAAAAAATAATCTACATGAAAATGTTTTGAATTCTAAATACAAAATCAAGGTTATAATTTTTTAATATACTACAAATTTTAAATTATCTACTTAATAGCATATCAGAAAAGAACAGTTCAATGGTCTTTCTACTGTGCCTACACCACCTCAATTCTAGAGACACTAAGTCTATTGTAGGTCTGTATAGCATTATTAATATTTATCATAAGTGCAGAAACAATTGCTCTCAGCTCAAGACTTAACAGTCATTTTATGCCTGTAATATATTGTAGATGTTAATATATTATAGAAATCATTTGAATGAATGTTTATTTATTTATTTTTTTATTGATTTCAGAGAGGAAGGGAGAGGGGGAGAGAAACAGAAGCATCAATGATGAGAGAGAATCACTGATTGGCTGTTCCCCACAGGTCCCCCACTGTTTGGGCATGTGCCCCCGACCAGAATTGAACCTAGGACCCTTCTGTCTGCAGGTTGACACTCTATCCACTGAACCAAACTGGCCAGGGCTCTTTTTTTTCTCCAGTTGAAACCTATTTAGGTTTGTAAACTACAAAAAAAAAAAGTTATGTAGTAGATCACTGACACAGTTTCATTTTATTTGCCTTAACCAGCTCTTTTCCAGAATATGGGATACAGGTTTTGATGATCATCTTATTTATTTCCTTTATCTCTTCTTAAAAGAAGAATATAAACTTGATTATGACATTTAAGTGTTCTGACAAGTGTATAAAATAAGTTACCTAATTATTATTGTCCTGTAACATTCTAAATCTACTACGGGCCCAGTGCACGAATTCACGCACCTTGAAAGGAACTGTGGGCTGTGAGGCTGTGGTGGGCACAAGGGCGGGTCTCCGCCCATCCTCTGTGCCCCAGCCAGGCTCCTCCCACCGCCACCCATGGTCCCCCGTCTGCTAGCAACCCCGCACCCACTGCCGCCACTCCCACGTGCTGATGGCACCAGCCCTGCTTGCACCTGCTGATGGTGTGGAGTGATTGGGGCCGGTGCTAGCAGCCGGTGCAAGTGGTGGTTGCTGCTCCAATTGCCCCTCAGGAGCAGGGGGAGGTGGAGAAACCTTAAGCGGTGATTAGGGCTGGTGCCAGGCACTGGCAGTGGGTGCAAGCGGGGCCCGTGCTGGCAGCTGTAAGTGCCAGGCAGGACTGTGGCATGAAGGAGCAAAGAATTTTCAGTGAACACCAGAGGCTCACCCAGATGGCAGTAACCGGTGCCCCACCTTGATCTGGTGCCCCCATTCACCTGCTCTACCATCTGGTCATGGCCTATGCCCACCATATTCCGTGCATGCCCACTGGTGGTCAACACACATCATAGCGACCGGTTGTTTGGTGGTTCTGCTGTTTGGTCTATTTGTGTATTACGTAGCCTTTTATTATAACAGGATAAGAAAAGTACCCACTTCATAGTTCCTAAATTTGTTTCCCTTTCTGATGAGATCTTTGATAATTTTCTGAAATTTTATTTTTTTTGGTTTTGAATATCTAAGTCAGTGTACTTTGAAACAATAGGATTACATTTTGAAACCTGCAATAAACAAATAAGCTAACAAAAATTAAGCCACCACAGGAGAAAATGTGAAATGGAAATATATAATGAAATAAATGAAAAAAAAATGTTTGAGAATTGTAGAGGATTAATAGGAGATATCACAGTGTGCTTTTTAACTTAGTGTTTTGTTTTCTTTTAGTAACAATATATATTTTTTAAAATTTTGTTTTATTGCTTAAAATATTACAAAGAGTAGTACATGTCTCCTTTTTTTCCCCTTGACTTTCCCCTGGCCTCCGCTACCCCCCCCCCCAGTGTTTTGTGTCCATTAGGTTATGCTTATATGCATGCATAAAAGTCCTTCAGTTGATCTCTTACTCCTCCCCTCAATCCTCTCCGACCTTCCTGCTGTAGTTTGACAGTCTGATGCTGCTCTGCCTCTATATCTATTTTTGTTTATCAGTTTATAATGGTCTTTATTACCCATAAATGAGTGATGTCATGTGGTATTTTTCTTTCATTGACTGGCTTATTTCACTTAGCATAATGCTCTCCAGTTCCATCCATGTTGTTGCTAATGGTAAGAATTCCACTTAAAAAAATTTTTTTTATAGCAGCATAGTATTCCATTGTGTAGATGTACCACTGTTTTCTAAACCATTCATCTGCTGATGGGCACTTAGGCTGTTTCCAAGTCTTAGCTATGGTAAATTGTGCTGCTATGCACCTAGGGGTGCATGTGGTCTTCCTGATTGGTGTTTCTGGTTTCTTGGGATATATTCCTAGAAGTGGGATCACTAGGTCAAATGGGAATTCTATTTTTAATTTTCTGAGGAAACTCCATACTTTCTTCCACAGTGGCTGCGCCAGTCTGCATTCCCACCAGCAGTGCACGAGTGTTCCTTTTTCTCCGCATCCTCTCCAGTACTTGTCATTTGTTGATTTGTTGATGATAGCCATTCTTACAGGTGTGAGATGGTATCTTGTTGTTGGTTCCATTTGCATTTCTTGGATGATTAGTGACGCTGAGGAAGTTTTCATATGTCTCTTGGCTTTCTGAATATCCTCTTTTGAAAAGTGTCCTTTTCTCATCTTTTTTAGGTCCTTTGTCCATTTTTTTGATTGGACTGTTTATCTTATCTTCCTTTGTATGAGTTCCCTGTAAATGTTGGAGATTAAACCTTTATCGGTGATAACATTGGCAAATATGTTCTCCCATGCAGTGGGCTTTCTTGTTGTTTTGTTGATGGTTTCTTTTGCTGTGCACAAGCTTTTTATTTTGATGTAGTCCCATTTGTTTATTTTCTCTTTAGTTTCCAATGCCCTAGGAGCTGTATCTGAAGAAATTGCTTTGGCGTAAGTCTGAGATTTTGTTGTCTTTGGATTCCTCTAGTATTTTTATGGTTTCCCATCTTATATTTAAGTCCTTTATCCATTTTGAGTTTATTTTTGTGTATGGTATAAGTTGGTGGTCTAGTTTCATTTTTTTTACATCTATCTGTCCAATTTTCCCAACACCATTTATTGAAGAGACTGTCTTGACTCTATTGTATGTTCTTGCCTCCTTTGTCAAATATTAATTGAGCATATTTGTTGGGGTTGATTTCTGAGTTCTCTATTCTATTCCATTGATCTATATGTCTGTTCTTGTGCCAGTACCAGGCAGTTTTGAGAACAGTGGCTTTGTAATACATCTTGATATTTGGTATTGAGATCCCACCTACTTTGTTCTTCTTTCTCAGGATCGCTGCAGCTATTCAGGGTCTTTTTTTTTTTTATTCCAGATGAATTTTTGGAGAGTTCTTTCTAGGTCTGTGAAATATGGCATTGGTATTTTAATGGAGAGTGCGTTGAATTTATAAATTGCTTTGGATAGTATGGACATTTTAATGATATTGATTCTACTAATCCATGAATATGGTATGTTCTTCCATCTGTTTATATCTTCCTCTATCTCTTTTTTCAACGTTCTGTAGTTTTCTGAGTAGAGGTCTTTTACCTCTTTAGTTAAATTTATTCCTAGGTATCTTAATTTTTTTGGTGTGATGGTAAATAGGATTGCTTTTTTAGTCTCTCTTTCTGTAAGTTCACTATTGGTATATAGAAATGCCATAGATTTCTTGGCGTTAATTTTGTATCCTGCTATATTGCCGATTCCTTTTTTTTATTTCCCACCATTTGTACCAACATCCAAAATAAATTTTCCCAAAGTCTCACCATTTAATACCAGCCATACAGTTTAGTCAGAACAGATCATAAAGAGTCAAACTTATCTCTTGTGATCTGGACATTTCTGCCACACCCCTAATGATGTAATGAAAAGTTGTGTGGATGAATAGCATAGAGAGACTCAATTCTTCCACATTCTTTGGATGCATTATAACATGGGGAGAACACTGAATAAATTGAGATCTCTGGCTAATGTTATAAATGAGAGTAGTTGTATTTACCTTTCCTTCTTAGAAAGATCTGTAGTATTTTTATAAACTGAAGTACAAATATATATTGGAACTATGTATAAGTTTTAAATTTTTGTGAGGTAAAAACATTCACGGGAGCAAAGATGCAACTTATATAAAGAATCACATTTTCTCTTGAGGATCTTGGAATATCCACAAGAGAATTATCCACCCAGTAGAAAAGGTTCCTGCTCTGAAAAATGAGGTTCCTTGAAGGCCATGGAGCACTAGCTGAGCATGTACTTACTGTCTTCTCTCTTTTTCTATTTAATGGACAACGAGAGGTAGGACTAAGGGAATTTGGAATTTTCGTGTGTAGATTTTTGACACTTTGATAGAGGAATGATTAATAACTTACTAGGTATGTTTTTTTAGAAAGAAATGAAACTTGATTAAAAGTTTAAATGTCATCTTAAAAAATTGACATTGAATTCAGAGGCTCTAGTTCATCTTGTACAAATGAAGAAACTTAGATGACTAGAACACAGAAAGTTAATATGGACTGGAACTGGAACGTTAATGTAAACTGCTCTAGCTATTTTCTGGTGTAGTGCTATTTTCAGTGTTTTATGTAATATATTTTAATGGTTCTAATTTATAATGTGAACATATTGTCCATTTGTTATATTTAGAATCTAAGTAAAATAATACATTTTTGAAATGTCTGTTTTGGACCTTTGAAAATAAATTGTAAAAATTGTGTAAGTTAGTAGCTATATGAGTTTATTGTATCAGAGGTTTTGCTCTCTTGACTGTTTTTCTTAATTTTATGTATATCTATTGAGACTATACATATGATAGTTGATCCCCTGGGTTTACCTCTGCTGGTATAACAAAGGTTTCAATACTATTTACTTTCAGAAAGTTATTTAAAAATTTAAGGTAGTAACTACTTCAAAGAAACAAAAAAGAAACATTTAAAATTGGAAATATTAGAAAAAGTAAATTAGAAAATTTCCAAACATACTGAAAGAAAAAAAAAGAGACTAAATTATTTTAACAAATGTTCATGAGTTGACATGTTTGCTTTATATATTTTTGTTGTTTTAAATAAATAAAAGGTAATGAAAACTGTTGAATCCCTTCACATCCCATTCCGCTCACTCCACTTCTTCAGCGGCAGCCACTACCTGGAAGTTGGTGTGTTTCCTTCCTCCAAGTTTTCATATTTCTATGTATGTACCCATAAATCATAGCATATACCTGTTCTGCTAGGATGATGGTCACTAGTCAAATCTTGCTATTTACATTTAAATTAGTTAAAATCCAGTAAATAAATAAATAAATAAATAAGTTAAAATCCCATATAATAAAATGATAATATGCAAATCAACTGAATGGCCAAACAACCAGTCGCTATGATGTGCATTGACTACCAGGGGGCAGATGTTCAATTCAGAAGCTGCCCCTGATGGTCAGTGCACTCCCACAGGGGGAGTGCCACTCAGCCAGAAGCTGAGCTCATGGCTTACAGCTGTTGAGTGCAGCAGCAGTGGTGCTCCCACCTCCGCCTCCATGGCAGTGCTAAGGATGTCTGACTGACGGCTTAGGCCCACTTGGCCCAGTCAGACATCTCCCGAGGGCTACTGGATAATGAGAGGGCACAGGCCGGGCTTAGGGACACCCTCCCCACCTGCCCCCCAGTGCACAAATCTTGTGCACTGAGCCTCTAGTATAAAATACAATACATTTAGTTCCTCAGTAGCACTAGCCACATTAGAAATGTTTAGTATTCCCATGTGATTTAGTCTACTATACTGGACATTTTCATCATTGACGAAATGCTGATATATACCATTGTTTGCATGTTCTTAAACTTCATACAAATGGTATCACACTATTCATATTCTGGAGCTTTTTTCACTCAATATTATATTTGAGGTTTATCTACAATGACACACTAATTTGTGGACATTTAGGCTATTTTCCACTTTTAAATGTTAAAATAATGCTGTAAGTAGTAGGGTTATGCTTGTTTTTATACACACATGTGTGAAGTTTCTTTAGGGTATGCATTTGTTGGTTGTAATCATTTTTAACTTTACATGATGTGACCAAATAATTCCTTAAAGTAGGTATACCAATTTAAGCTTCAACTAATAGTATGTAAGATTTTCTTTCTTCACATTCTTGCTGATACTTAATATTATTAGACTAGAGTGTCATATGTTATTTTGTTTTAATTTTTATTTCCCTGATATTTAGCGAAGATGAACAGCTTTTCATATGTTTATTGGTCATTTAGATTTGCTTTTCTGTGAATTGTCTATTCACATTATTATTATTATTATTTAAATTATTTTTCTTTTTGATTTAGGAGTTCTTAATAATAATTCACTTTTGGTGATGCATTATAAATTTGTCCTATTTTGTGGCTTGTATTTTTTACTTGTTTATGGTGTCTTGAGGCTTAGAAATATAAAAATTTATTGTGTAAAAATTTATTGTATAAAAATTAAAGGCTTTCCCTTTAATGCTTGTACTTTTTTAGGTCCTGCTTAAGCAAGCTTTTCTTATTTTGCTGCCATATGGTTCATTTCCTGCTTTTCCTCCTAAAAGTTTCATAATTTTGCTTTCTAGATTTAGGTTTTCTAAATCTACCTGGGATTTATTTTATGAGACAGTAATCTAATTTTCCCCATAAGTAATACTAATTTTCTAAGCATCAATTTTTGAATAATTTCTCCTCTCCTCACTGATTTGTATTGCCATTTTTAATCTACCAAATTGCTGTATATGGGTGGGTTTTCTATTCTGGGCAAATGATTTGTTTATCTCTGTGTCAGTATCACACCATCTAAATTATTAGAGTTTTATGATATGAGGATGACTCTTAGGGTGAATCACCCCACCTTGTTCATCTTTTTCAAAATCATTCTGTTTTCAGTCTTTTCTCTCCCATGTGAATTATAAGGTTATGGTATTAACTTCTGTTAACAATCCTTCTGAGGTTTTTATTGGAATTGAATTTAGAGAGTAATTTAGTGAGAAGAGACATTTTTATGAAACTTAGTTTTCCCATCCACCAACACGGTTTATCTTCCCATTCGTGTTTCTATTTATGCCTGACAATAAAGTATAATTGCCTCTATAGAGGATTTCTTGTGGCCTGGTGCTTTCTTGTGGAGAGATATTTGACTGCTGATTTAACTTTTTTGATGTTGAGGAATACATTCAGTTTTTGATACTCTTCTTGAGTCAAATTTAGGTTACCTATACAAAATGTTCCAAAAGTATTAGTGCAGTTTAAAATTTAAATGACTTCAAGAGTATAAATGCCACAGAGTTGTACAACAATTACTTGAAAGTTTATTTAAATTTCTTTTAAGTTTTATGGTTTTTGAATTGCAATTTATAGGTTTCCCCTCATTTTTCCTTGTGCAATTTATTTGTTGAAGAAATCAGCTTATTAATCTGAGAAGTTTCCACTGTGTTTGGGTTTCCGAAGACCACCTCCAGGTTCAGTGATTCACTGGGAAGACTCATAGCATTTATCAGATAGTTGGACTCATGGCTATGATTTATTATAGCAAAAGGATACAAAGTGATGTCAGAAAAGGGACAAGGCAAAAGGGGGCTGAGTGAGCAGGAAGCCTGGCACAAGGCTCTTAAGAGTCCTTTCCTAGAGGAGTCACACAGGATGTATCTAATTTCCTCAGGAATGAGTTGTGACAACACATGTGAGAGGTTTCAAAGGGAAGCTGACTGGAGATGCAGAGCCCAGGGTTTTTATTGGAGGCTGGTTACATAGGCATCCTCTGCACCCAAATTCCAGACTCCAGGACGGGAGGCAGGTGCTCAGCATCAACCACACTTTACACATAGTTCATCACTGAAGATTGTATGTAAATATTTGTGAGGTAAAAACAAATTCCAGGCTCTCAGAAGGAAAGAAGCACACTGAGCACTCTTATCAGCTCCTAGAATGCTGGGAACCCTACTGAAATCGACATTCCCAGACACCAGCCAAGGTCTAGGCTGCAAACAGGATTTTTCTCAGGACAGCAGTTTCAGGCCTGCCATGTAACTCTCTCTGTACACCCACAGTCAGGGCTTTGCTAATTGCCCGCCAGGTGGTAAATATGTTACTCTGTCTCCTCTGTTTCCTGTAAACCAGTAATTATGTCTATAGGCTTACACAAGCTTGATTTTTTTTTTTTGACAAGAATATGTCATTGATGGTGTATACTTTCTATTGCATCTTGTCAGGAAGGAGATATCATCTGGTTGCTCTTTTTTTATGTGGGTGTGATGTTAAGTTTGATTAGAAGGTTCAGGTATTATCAGCTTGATGTAGGCATTATAAAGTTCCCCATTGGCTATTAACCTAATGATTTTAGTAATTGTTGATTCGCCATGCTATTCAGATTTGTAAAATCTAACTTTCTTTTTCACTTATTAGCTGTAATATTTCTGTAAATAAGAATTTGCCCTCATCAACTATTCATTTACTCTGAAGTACAGTTAATAAAGAAAAGGTAGGGGAAAAAATGCAAGATTCTTTCTTTTACTTCAGAATTCGGTATTAAGGATAATACATTGGTCCCTTAGCATACTCCAAAGACAAGTATGAGATTTTATTTTTAAAATATATTTTATTGATTTTTGTCAGAGAGGAAGGGAAACAGATGCACACCCCTGCTGGGGATGTGCCTGCAATCGAGATACATGCCCTTGACCGGAATCAAACCTGGGACCCTTGAGTCCGAAGGCTGATGCTCTATCCATTGAGCCAAACCAGTCAGGGCAAGTATTTATTTTTTTATTGTTATGAATATGTGGATATTAAACATATTTAATATTTTAATACATTGAAATAGAAATCTTTTCCCTAAAATCACCCCATCTTTTGCCACCTCAAATTAGCTACTGAGCATTATGATACAACGTCATCCATTCACCCTTGGTTCCTTGTTTTCTGGTGCAGCAAGATATTTCAGGCTCATTTTATGTTTCTTGCCCCAGATCTAAATTCAACTGTTTTTCTATGCAATCCTAGTTCTTTTTAGTGCAAAAATGATATGTAGAGACCACAATCTGGATTGTGAGGTGCTCAATGCTTTGGGTTTGTCATTGTTTCTAGGTTTTTTCAATGGAAATATGAACAGCTAGGAAATAATGAACTTTTTTTATTAATATATTTTATTTATTTTTTACAGAGACGAAGGGAGAGGGATAGAGACTTAGAAACATCGATGAGAGAGAAACATTGATCAGCTGCCTCCTGCACACCCCCTACTGGGGATGTGCCCACAACCAAGGTACATGCCCTTGATCGGAATCGAACCTGGGACCTTTCAGTCTGCAGGCCAACGCTCTATCCACTGAGCCAAACCGGTTAGGGCTGAACTTTTTTTTAAAAAGAAAAAAATACTTTGAGTTTATCCTAATATTTCAATTCAAATTTGGGAATATGGGGTTTTTACTTAACTTCTTTTGGTTTTGTGATTTTGGGTTTTTTTTCTTATGCTGAAAATGTTGGTTCTAGTGATGTTAATACAATTATTTGCTCTCTGTATATTAATATCAGTGTAATAAAACCAATGCCATTACTAATAATATGGTTACTGAAATTATTTAAAATTTCTTTTCAGTTCTTTCGGTCTTTGTTGTATATCCCACTAAAGTATTTAAAAAAAAATCTTTATTGTTGAAATTATTATGTGTGTTTCTCTTTTTTCCTCATTGATCCCTTCTAGCCCACTCTGCCTCCTGCCACAGGCCTTCAAGACACTATTGTCTGTATCCATGGGCTATGCCTATATGCATACAAGTTCTTTGGTTGATCTTTTCACCCACCTCCCTTCCCTCCCCACTCCCTTGCCCCTCGCTTTCTCTCTGAGAGTCAACAGTTTGTTCCATGCTTCTATGTTTCTAAATCTATTTTGTTCATCAGTTTATTTTGTTCATGAGATTCTACAGATGAGTGAAATCATGTGATACTTGTCTTTCTCTGACTGGCTTATAGCTTACCATAATATTCTCCAGGTCCCTCCATGCTGTCTCAAAGGATAAGATATCTTTCTTTATTATTCCTGCATAGTTATTCTGTGGTATAAATGTACCATAGTTTTTTATTCATTCATCTATTGATGGGCACCTAGGCTGTTTTAGATCTTAGCTATTGTAAATTGCACTGTGATGAACAACAGGGTGCATACATTCTTTCTGATTGGTGTTTCAGGTTTCTTAGGATATATTCCTAGAATTGAATCCCATTAAGTATTTATAATACAATTACTCTATTCTGAAGTAACTTGAAATAATTATCTCAGTATTTTTAGGCCATCAACTACATAGATTTGTTTGTTTCATTTTTACTTTCACTTTTTAGAAATTGCTCTTTAAATTCTTGATTCAATTTTGTTTTATAATTATGTTAGATATTTACCTTATTTTAAAGTCATATCTAGAAAAAAAGATAAATTTGGAGTAGTCTAGCTTCTATTTTTGTCCTTTCTACTCTTTACTCTGTTTCCCACAGGCAGTAATTTAATTAGCTTTTGATTGATCTCCCCTTTGTTTATTTTTAAATGGAGCTAACTATTGATACTAATAAAAGGGTAATATACTAATTAGACTGGGAGGCCTTCCGGACATCCTTCCAGACAAAGGCATCTGCAGGGCTGAGGCAGAGGCGGTTAGGGCAATCAGGCCAGCAGGGGAGAGCAGTTGGGAGCGAGCAGGCCAGCAGGAGGGGCAGTTGGGGGCGAGCAGGCTGACAGGCAGAGTGGTTAAGGGCGATCAGGCAGGCAGGCAGGTGAGCAGTTAGGAGCCAGTGGTCCCTGATTGTGAGAGAGATGTCCATGGGATCCTGCCTAAACCAGCAGTTGGACATCCCCCAAGGGGTCCCAGATTGGAGAGGGTGCAGGCAGGGCTGAGGGACACCCCCCTCCCCATGCACAAATTTCATGCACCAGGCCACTAAGTGTCTTAACTAATAAAAGCGAAATATTAAAATTAACTGTTTCTCTGGGATGGGGGTAAGCCACGCCCACCAGCCAATCAGAGCTGCTGTATGCAAATTAGCCCAGCCAAGATGGCGGAGGCCGCAGCCCCGGTGTGCGGCTTCTCCGGGGCTGCGGCCTCCACCATCTTGGGAGCCTCCTGCCTGGGAAGGCATCCAGCGCCTTGGGCCTGTGGATGCCTTCCCAGGCGGGAGCCTGGGGGAGGGGAGAGGCAGGGACCAGGCAGCTGGACCCCACGGCCCCTACCTGGGAGGCCGTGGGGTGGCCAGTGCCACCGTAGCCTGGGCTTCCTGGGCGGGAGCCTTCTGGGGCGCGGGGACGAGGCGGCTGGACCCCCGCGGGCTCTGCCCGGGAGGCCGTGGGGTGGCCAGCACCACTCCAGCCTTGGCTTCCCAGGCGGGTGGCCCGTAGGGTCAGTGGGAGCTGTGGCCGGCCTGAAAACGGCCCTCAGCCCCTCACCCAGTCTTGCTACACCCCCTGGGGTGAGGGTCTCCACTGGGGAGCTTGGCCAGCTTGCAAACAGACATTGGCCCCTCACCCAGGCTGGCCAGGCACACCAGCAGGTGGACATCCCCAGAGGGGTTCCAGACTGGGAGAGAGCACAGGCTGGGCTGAGGGACCCCCCCCCTCCCCCCGCCCAGTGCACAAATTTTTGTGCACCGGGCCCCTAGTATTTATATATTTGTATTTTCTTTCTTAAACACACACATACTATTCACATTGTTTGTCACACAGCTCTTTTCATCTACTCTATAAAAGCGAAATAGTAAAATTGACCATTTCTTCGGGACGCCCAACAGCCAATCAGAGCAATGGTATGCAAATTAGCCCAGCCAAGATGGCGGAAACCCACCCAAACACTGGGTCCAATGGAGCGATGGCGCCGGTGAATGCACAGGCGGAGGCCTCCGCCTGTGCATTTGCCAGCGCAGCCGGGGCTGGGAATGTAGCGATGGCGCTGGCGAATGCACATGGGGAGGCCTGGCCTCCGCCTGTGCATTTGCCAGCGGTGGGTTCTGGGCAGTGGTGGCTGGCTGCAGGGCGGGCGGAAGCCAGGCCCCTGGCCCTGTAGCCGGCGCTAAAAATGGAGCGTTTGCCGGCAGTCGGTTTCGGGCAGTGGCGGCTGGCTGCAGGGCGGGCGGAAGCCAGGCCCCCAGCTCTGCAGCCGGGGCTGGGAATGGAGCGATCGCACAGGCGAATGCACAGAGGGAGGCCTGGCCTCCGCCTGCGCGTTTGCTGGTGGTCAGTTCCGGGCAGTGGCGGCTGGCTGCATGGCGGGGCGGAAGCCAGGCCCCTGGCCCTGCAGCCGGTCTTGGGAATGGAGCTATCGCGGGCCCACGGGACCTTGGAGGCTCATCGGCAGCTGCTTGCCCGCCTGGATCCAACCCTGTGGCCTGCTCTGGGTGTGCGGGAGCTTCTGTGGCCCATGGCGGAGCCTACTATGCAGGTTGGCCACAGATGTTCCCTTTGTTGTATGTGTTTTTCCCATTGACCCCTTCCACCTCTAATCCAACCCCCCTAGGCCTTTCCCCCTCTATGACTATGTCT